>JANTCA010031236.1:7572-21458 GCA_024741275.1 Chironex yamaguchii | reverse complement strand
TCAAAGTTCAGGATGCGAACTTCTCAAAGTTAAGGATGCGAACTTCTCAAAGTTCAGGATGCGAACTTCTCAAAGTTCAGGATGCGAACTTCTCAAAGTTCAGGATGCGAACTTCTCAAAGTTCAGGATGCGAACTTCTCAAAGTTAAGGATGCGAACTTCTCAAAGTTAAGGATGCGAACATCCTTTAGTCTGAATGTCCAGTGCAAGAAGAAATCCTTTGCATGACTGTTGCGTTTTGGTAAACGTAAGGTTGCCGTACACGTATTACATGAAGTTCTTTTCACTTATTATGGACATATTTGAGCGTACAGTAGGAAAAGTAGCCTATTTCGCGGGAAATAAGTGGCCCGAAACCTTAGTCACGAAAACGGTAACAATGTAATTACCTTTTGTTCTGTCACGTATGAACTTCCCTTGATAGCCACCAAATTTTGTTGGTAGTTAGACATGCCCTTAGTATCCTTGAAGATGCTATACCTTTCCCTTTTTACGATATCCTTATAAACAATCATGCCTCGTAGACGAGCACTGGCTGTGCCCAAGTAGCAGTCATTCTCTACGATACATTTCAAACGTATTCATATACGGTCATGCTCAACAGGAGACTCCGAAATAGAGAGGATTGTGTACCACACTAAACAAATCCTTGTTTCACCTTACGTTACCCTTTCTCGTATTTGTCAGGAGTTCACGAAGTTCTTCTGATTTTTAGAACAATACCCAATAAAATTTACCAAGGCTTCTCTGTTGAAACTTTGACGATACGTTTGTAAACAAAAAGTTGGTTTTAGACATTCCTTTTTGAAATCAAGATCATGAAAATTATAGAAACAGCATGGTCAGTTTCCTATGTGCAATTTCATAAATAGGTGGTGGTGTACAGTGAAACAGTTTATATTAGGAGAATATGTTTGAAATGTGATTTGGTTTATCCTCTGCATGACTGTGGAACTAATGGATAAAACTACACCTGTAATCAAATGTAGAGGATTTTCTAACAAGCGTTCGCTTTAAGCCATTTGATACCAGATTAATCAAAACTGCAAAATGGTAAGCACTTATATGTTGGCCACAGCCCTGATCACATTATTAGTCCCAGGACGAAGGTTTCCTCCATGAGTTCAATGGAGTAAATTCTAAGCTACAGTGTCCTTTAATGACAAAATCTTCCAAAGGAATCATCGTGGCAGTAGTTCAGACGCAAGCAAACAATTTAACTTACGAGTTGACAACATCTGGTGGATAGTGTACCAAACATATACTTGGTGTTAAGCAATTAGTCAAGGAAGATAATGCTTGGGCATTCCAAAAACTAACACCAGAAGCTGCGTCAGTCATTTTGGGTTTCTTTCTTGCTGTTCACATTACATACAGAGATAACGAAGTTTCAAACAAAGTTCAAACTCAGCTAGTGTTCCAAGGATACATTTGATCGACATCCATGGAAACACAGATGCTTTTTTGGTAGTTGGTACCATATCAATTGAAGGGTTGACCACCCTTCAATTGATATGGTACCAAGGGGTGATGAATACTCGTTTTACTGATGTCTAACAACCGACGGCACCTGCAAAGGAAATCAAAACCCTGTACCAGTATGTCAAGAAGATGGTCACACAAACAAAGGACTGTCTACGGTAGACGATGCTCATGCCCAACAAGATCGCTTGTTGAACTAAACAAGAAGACAATGGTGATTCAGTGGAACTTTTCTTGCAAACTTATTGCAATTGATGAGGGATTCAATGTACTGGCACTTTACATTGAATCATTTTCTATTCATTGATATATTACTAATACATTACACTTGATAAGCGCAATGATAAAAACGATTGACCACTCCTCTAATTAAAATGAATTAACACATTACAGGTCTCGCACAACTGGTTAATCAAACAGGTACCAGTTCTTTCCTTACGATCCATGGTAAATAACAGGTGAATTCCAACGGATCAAAACCAAAGGTATTTAATGTACTGATACTATGTTTACGATCCGCTACTGACTTACTCAGTATATTATAACTGATAAATGTAAGTATACCATGATCAACTGTAAATATATCCAAAATCCAGGAATGGTTGACATGTATCGCAAAGCTGGCTAACAGAACAGTTACTTGTTCCTTAAGTACGATCAATAGGTCAATAACAAGTATTTTGCAACTGATCAACACCAAAGGTACTTAATGTACCTTTACTTTACAATCCATGAACGGATTTCAGGCGTATTTCGACTCATTAAAACCAACGGTATCTAATGCACTTGTACTATAGTTACGATCCATGTACAGGCTACAATCGCATGTCAACTGATTAAAACCAACGGTATCTAATGTACTTGTACTATAGTTACGATCCATGTACAGACTACAATCGCATGTCAACTAATTAAAACCAACGGTATCTAATGTACTTGTACTATAGTTACGATCCATGTACAGGCTACAATCGCATGTCAACTGATTAAAACCAACGGTATCTAATGCACTTGTACTATAGTTACGATCCATGTACAGACTACAATCGCATGTCAACTGATTAAAACCAACGGTATCTAATGTACTTGTACTATAGTTACGATCCATGTACAGGCTACAATCGCATGTCAACTGATTAAAACCAACGGTATCTAATGCACTTGTACTATAGTTACGATCCATGTGCAGATTGCAATCGTATGTCAACTGATTAAAACCAACGGTGTTTAATGTACTTTTACTATAGTTACGATCCATGTACAGATTGCAATCATATGTCAACTGATTAAAACCAACGGTGTTTAATGTACTTGTATATTATGCTTACGATACATAGACGTATAACAGAATTATTCCAACTGATTAATACAGGTGGTACTTAATGTACCCGTACTAGTATTTTATAGCTGATAAAAATAAGGGTACTCGTAATCCACGGGAAATCTTTTCAAAATCGATGAATAGACGGATGGTATCGCACAGCTAGTAAATAGAATAGGTACTAGTACTTAACTTCCGATCTACTAAAAGATATCCGCAATTTGTAACGGATCAATACGGAAGGAAATAATGGTGCTATTATACTTCATTCGCGATCCAAGAATGAACTGTAGTTTTATTATACTGGATAAAGAGAAAGGTCGTGGTAATGTGCAGGTATTTTCCTTCCATTTATTCATCAATAAGGAAGGCATTTTATGTACTAATTTTCTACTTACTATCCTTTGATGAATTGCTAGTATTTTATACCTGGCAACAGAGAGAATGCTACTGATGGACCCGTACAGTTATTGCATTCGTAAATGTCCATATCCAGAAGTATACTTTCATTAAGCAACTCCACAGCGCAGTTATTCAAGACGTTTTTC
The DNA here is from genome assembly GCA_024741275.1 of Chironex yamaguchii. Classification (NCBI taxonomy): domain Eukaryota; kingdom Metazoa; phylum Cnidaria; class Cubozoa; order Chirodropida; family Chirodropidae; genus Chironex; species Chironex yamaguchii. The sequence goes on along the minus strand of JANTCA010031236.1, from coordinate 18,108 downwards.
CTGAAAGTGATTCCAATGAAAAGAGCTTATAGGGTATGTCCTTCGTTTTGTGTGCTATCTATAATGAAAATAGACATTTTTCTCGATGTGTAACATGCACTATATCACAACAATCTGAAGATATTTTCGTCTACAAGATAAAATACAATGCTTACAGCCAGACAAATTCAAGTAAGATGATTTAAACCAATTGTTAATACATTAAAAATGTACAAGGACTATTCAATAGAAACTGGTGTTGCTTCTATAAAACCAATTGTTCTCCAACATTTTGGTAGAGGAATAAAAAGCTTAGTAAAGTCAACTTTTTGTATGGTCGAGGAAGATTTTTATTCCCTAGCCTCCTTCCATTGAATTATATTTTAGCCAGGTGTGCGAAACCCCGCTAATTCTTACCATGATTTGGTTTGCCATCTGAGGTACTACATGGTTCCGAAAGTCCAACGGAAAACCGTCGCGCTTGATGGGATTCGAACTATGACAGACTGAATTGTTTCCACTTATTGTATCTTGTTATTGTACTTCTACTAGACTAAGCAACGCAATACGGATTTGCAGCTACTCAGGTGCCCCTCCTTAGTTGACAAGGCAATTTGATATTAAAACTATGCAAGCTCAGTTGGGAGTTCAATCGAGGATTTGCTACTACAAATCAATCTTCTAAACACGATAAGCAAGTGCGTTTAGCAGAAAACACGACTGTATTACAGTAGGATATTGTAGGTACTACCATGGCAAGATAACTGACATACTAAAATTAGCAACTATCTGGTTTCGCTTCGTGTGGCCAGTAGCTTAGGCTTGTCTAATTGGAAGAAATATTATAATTACTACCAGTAAACCAGCGAGGAAGCCAATTCGAATACCAAGACAAAATTGGAAGCCAGCGGGAAGGACAGTGAGTTGCCAAGGCAATATGGAAAGCCAGGAGGAAGGACAATAACTTATTTCAACAATGTCGCAATTCCATGGAGAGAACATTTAATTTTGTGGACAACATGGAATATATTAGGACAAGGTTAGATAAGAACTGCGATACAAGTTAACAGCAAGAACAAGCTTGAAAAATACAGGGATTAATATAATAGCAAGCGGTGTTTAAAGAGGTTGTTTTTGTGAACGACAATACTAAGAAACAGTTCTTTCACGTTGTCAAAATTTAGAATAACAACCTTCTGTTAGGATCAACATAATACCTAAGTGATTACGTCATAAAATTTAATTTTTAGAATTTCTAGATTTGAGTCACGTAGTGTGTATCGTGAAATAACCACAAATACGAAATTTTACACGAATCTGTAAAAAAAATTATTTGAACAATCTTTTTGTGGTACAAAATTTGAAAATCACCTTGAAAATTTGCGACATTGCGCTAAAGGTATGAATTTTCAAGGCGATTTTAAAAAAAATTATCAGAGAAATAACAAATTTATTGTCAGTTCAAAGCACTGTAACGTTAAGTATGATTCATGATTTTATAGAGCTTTGACAGGAAATTTTAGATCTTCCAGTTGTCATCTCTCAAGCACTTTTTATAAGATATAAATGTAAATCACAAATGCTGTTATTTTTTTGAGTCCTCCTAGACTAAATAATCCAATTTGTAAATTCTAAAAATAGATGAGGTTGACGTCATCACGTAGGTACTCCATAGAAATAGTAATGCATTGAAAATGACGTTGGACAATCTACCAAAAGCGTGTATCCGTAACAGATTTCAGTTGATTGATTGCTACAGTGTGAGAATATTATGCATGTGGCCAACAACCATATTAAACAAATTGCGACATGACGAAAAATGAGCAGGATTTTTATGGAGTGACAGCACAGTTTTCGAAGAGATTTTTGTGTGTTTATGAATACCTCGATATAGCTATTGTTTTAAACATAGAAGCCAGATTTTCGCCAACAGTGGAACAGTTGCAAAATCCTACTCACTCGTTTACTAGACGTTCCCAAGTTATCTTTAGACATGTTCGAATTTTTCGCTACACCTCTCGAACCACTGCTTTCCGTTCCCTTACAAAAGTGTCTTTAGTCGTGTTTCGAGGTAAAATAAGTCAATCAGAGAGAAATCAAGCATGAAACATTGCAAACGTTGTTTGCGTATTAATCACAATATCGTGGTCAAATACGAGATATCAAGTAGAGTGAATTTTTGTGGATTATTGGACTGTCCTCGTTACAACAAAAGCGTAACAATTGCAATGCACAAGCTGTTATTTGCTTCAGTTTTTCACGTACCTGATTAAAAATGAGCTTTGATAAGAAAGAGAAATTCAAAATGGCATCTTGTTGTTGCTGTATGGATTCGCAACCTTCCAATATCCTATCTAAAACCAAAAATAACTGTGCTAGTACTTAGTCTATCCATTTGTTGCATTATTCTGTCACCTTTATATTGATTCACATTAATTAGGCTTACATTATTCTGCGAATATCTAGCATCGAGCCACGAAGGAACTGCAGTTTTTCCTGTCCTGTGCTAGCCTCCTCGCGCTGTACAACTGTCTTCCCCCTGCCTCAATGTCCTTTTCTATTGTTCTCCTCCAGATTAGTGCTGGTCGTCCTCTTCTTCACCTTTCTGATGTTAGTCTCCATTCTAATACCTTCTTCAGGATGTAATCGTCATTCCTTCGATGAAGGTATCCCAACCATGTCGGCCTTCTCTTCATTATGGTATCTGACAGATCTCTTGTCTGCATCTGCTCCTGACTTCTTCGTTGGTCGTTCCCCCTTGCCATCATGCTCCAGACTTTTTCTCAGGTATTGATTGTGAAATGCATGTACCTTCTTCTTACCGGTCTCCTTCATCTGCCACTGATAAAACGTTTGCCGTGTAAACTTTCATTTTTGTCTTCAAAGCTACATTCCTGCTCTTCCAGACTTTAATGAGGTTAGAGAAAGTTAGATTTGCTAGTCTCATTCTTTGTTTGATCTCTTCTGTTGCACTTCCGTCCACAGACACAGTGCTTCCTAGATATTCGAACTATTTTACTTTGTCCCCCAATTCTAACATCTCCTTCTTCATTACCAACTGTATTGATTTCACACTTGCTGGCGTTTAAAAGTAGTCCCATTTTCTTCATTACTTCGACTAAGCTGTCTGTGCATTCTTGAAATTTGTTCATATTTTCAACAAGTAATGGAATATTGTCCACCAAGTCTAAGTTGAAGAGCTTCTGGTCAGCGTACTCGATGCCAAATTCTCTCCTTTTTACTACTTTCAGTCCAGAATCAATTACCAGAAGAAGCAGGAACGAAGATAGAAAATCGCCCTGGTTGACTCCAGTTATTATCTTAAAGGGTTCTAATATACTCTCCGGTTCAAGCAGTGTGCCAAGTTTCCTTAGTTAGGAATTCTGATTATATACCATTTAGCCAGTCTGATGGGATATTTTCCTTGTCCCATCTCACATTGCGCAATTTATGCAGTTCTTTTACAATCATCTCTTCTTCTGCGTTTTTCAGCATTTCAGCTTGCATGTAAATTTACGCTAGCAAAGCTAAAATGACTGCCAAAACATGCGATTCTACCATAGGCCAACATTTACTAGAAAATTCAAAATGCAGCAAAATGTATAAGGACGAGAATTTTCGGATAATTGACACAGCTAGATCGTCCTTTCATCTAAGTGTATTGGAGTCTGTCTACATTAAAACAAGAAAACCAGTACTCTGAAGGCAGAAAGAGTTCGTTTTTTCACTTGGACTCTTCTAATAATGCTTTATTTCTCCATTTTCTCTTTGATTTCTTTTTCTTTCTTGCTTATGATTGCCTAGTTTAGTCATATGTTTCGTATAAAAAAGTTGTATGAGGTACAAAATAACTATTGATTTATTAATTTTTTAGGTTTTGCGACTACATGCAGTTTTTTATGGTCCTTTCAATCTTACCCTAATTTTCATCATGGATGATTTAACAGATAGTGAACAGGAACGAGTATTGCTACTACATTGCTACTTGTGGTTAGGCTTTCACTCTCTTCCACCGCGCACAAATAGAGAACATCCATTTAATTAGTTTGGTAAGTTTTGAATTTTGCTAGAATTAGTATATGTATGCTTATTGATTAGACCAATTACATGCCATACTTTAAAGTGGCAAATACGCTAACATTGTAAGATTAATGCTTCATTTCTTTTCGGAAATTCTCTACCATTATAGCAATCCGTAAATACAGTTTTGCAATTTCATACGCAGCCATAATTCAAATGACAACAGACATAACTAATGTAAGCTTCAAAGACTGTCGTCGTAAGCCAGAGATCTTAAGTGGGATTTCAAATTCGTTTAGCATTCGGGCATCCCTTTAAAGCCGGCTTGTTTTGCTTTTTCTCACATTTGTATGTGTAATAAAATGCAAATGCATTTACCAAAAGAGATGTATTTTTGCATCAAAGGTAAAGTTTAGGTATTGTTATTGAATTGATGTAATCTACGGCAGGTTATTGCAAGCTTGTCTGAGGCAGTAAACCCCACTTAGCTGCTTGCTTTCCTTTCAGTTTGCAATGAATCGTTTATGGAGAACTAGTATTAACCCACCCAAGGGGCAAGTCAGGAATGGACAATATTTCAGGACGAAGAGACTTGCGTACTAGTGCCTGCCATAGATAAAATGAAGGCAACCAGTCACTACGGTCTTCAAGGCTCAGAAGACAATTAAATGAACTAAACAAGAACAGTCAAGCTTCTCTGGGGTATCTCAAATCAATCTTTAGCAATCAAGCAGCAGAAAAAGAGCATAATGTAATCGTGTCTCCAGGCATTGCATTGGGAATAGTTAAGAGCTGACAAACTTTGTTATTTCTTAGTTATTATCAGGGGCAGATCTAGCTCGGAATATGAGTTCCGTACAGGGAAACTACTACACCCACTACAACGCCAAATTTAACTTTAAAAGGCGTTATTTAGCAAAGTGGACAAAGCCTTGAAGAACGAATATCAGTACCGATTTTCGAATTGGTTAATGAAATCGTGCTAACTTTTTATTGTATTTGATACGAAATTTTGGTGAGAACTGGCAGAAAAAGGGTAAATTTATAAATTTTCGTTTCCTATAACTGCAAGAGAAGCTTCATTATACGAACAATTTCCGTCAGCCAGTATTCTAATAGGAGGCAGGAAATGTCTCTTCATATAGTAGCAGACAATACAAATCAAGTAGGAGAAGCAAGCAATGAAGCAAGGAATATTTTTAAGTAACATTCATCATAATAAAATTATTTTTCTCAAATGTCTCTCAGTAAACTGTGCAGTAATCTACAAACTAGTTTAAGTTTGTCACAGTTTTTTTATCCGCTTTTCGGACGTATGAAGTGATGTAAAGCACCTCGTGATTTGCTTATTTATATCCTGAAATTTAAGGTTGTTTCTTGGCTTTCTTAAAGAGTGATTTTCAGCATTCGGAGGTAATCCAAGAAAATGCAGCAGTTTTTTCTGAAGGTTGACATTTGAAAGCATTAGAATCATAGATTTAAATTCGCTTCTAACTGGCAAGGGACTGTCATTTGATTTTGTGTCGCATACTGTCGCTCCCACCAAGCTCAAGTTGGAGAAAACAAGATGTTGATTGGTTTATAAGGTTTACTGTAGCTTTGGCAAGAGCACGAAACTGGACCTACTGTCGCCCGCCATTTTTAAAAATCTAGAAAACACTTGGTGTTGATTGGACAAAACGATACCGTGCAATATTCCTATTGCCTGTAGAAATATGCCTTTGTTCCATTAAATTTCAAATCTATGGTTATCTATTTTGAAATTTACTTTGGACACTAGTTCATATTAATTGTTTTCCAAATTATTACACATTGTCAAGAAGGTGATACTTCATGTTTTCGTAGTCAGATATACGATACAAATTCTGACTGTTGCTTGAGCAACAGTTACGGCAATCTGGATCAGTCTCTGATAATTATATCCTTTCCTTTGCTACAGGTTATGACAGCACATCAGAATAATATGAATGGATAAAACCCGACTCATACAAGAATAACATCACAGAGCACATATTGTTTGTCAGAAAATAGTTTTTGACACATTGGCACGGTAGCAAAGAAAAAAGGCAAACTTTTGACTTGGATACCCTTGCCGTCCTCCATTTTAACATTGTTTCAATCTTTATAATCAAAACAGTAAACAAGAAATGAAAAAATAACAAAAAACATTATAAAATAGATTGAAATAAAAATTCCCCTAGTCGAATGAAAAACTCAAGGCTACTGACGGAACAAACAAGATTTTTTCAGATGTGTAAGAAAAGGAATCTTTAAGTGTAAATAAAATTAAGTTTTGTTTACGCAGTCTATCAAACATGAGTAATGGATAGGGAAAGATAAAATATAGAAAAAATAGCGGAAGGGTGGAGTGACACGTTTATTGGGCAATTGCGTATGTACGCAAGGAGGGGGGTAGCCCAAAAGCGTACAAGTGCGTCCGGGGGGGGGGGGGGCGAAAATTGGGTGATTTACTGCATCTGTACTTTATAGATGGACACCAAAGAGAACGCAAATCCGGCCTCAACTATGGCAGAAAACATAGATTAGGAATCTTCTTCTAGAGAGGAGGACGTCACCCATCTACTGTTCCCTCCCCCCGTATGATAACCTGTCACTGCCTCGGTCCTTAGCCAGATCAGAGACGATGTTGACGAAGTTATTCCTCCATAAATGGGTAATTCGTCAGCAAATAAATCTGCTTTCCCGGTTCACACAATGACAGAACATTTTCGATCCAAACTCCCAGAAAACAAATTCGCTTTGGCAAAATATTAGCTTTGTCGGCTTCCCCGGATGCGGTAGCATTTTAACCAGAGTTTATTGAGCGAATTGTACTGGTTTGAAGGCTGGTTGGTTGGGGGCTCGCCACGCCGCCCACCCTCTCCATTTATCCAGGCTTGGGACCGGCATGTGATTGTGCTAAACAGAAAGATCTCAAGATCTACCAGACTGGTCTAAAAATGCCCATTAGCTTACAATATCTACTTCCTGAAAACGCTACTTGCTCTTCATAAAAACACACTGCTCCATAATCAAAGCTGATAGATGGTGACTATGAGAAGCATTTAAATGTATACCATGCTTTTATAATACGCACAGGTATCATAAATAAGCGAGAAAGAGGCCATTAATCATCAAGACTCTCATCCTAAATTAACCACCAGTTAAATGAAAAGATCTGGACGCTCCATTAAAATTTTGTGGCCACACCCTTTGGTTGCATCTTCCAATATTATGATTGACACTCACGATAAGAAACTAGGATCACTTGCTAAGAGGTATTCTTTAAATCAGAAGTGAATTCTCGAATTCCATGCAGCTGTGCTGTAAGTGAATTCCTAAGGCCAAGGCTTCCCCATAGTAGTACTCAAAGAGGTTTTCTTGAGAGTCCAGTGCATATACTTCTAATCTCTGTGGTACAGTGATATACCAAGGGAAGAAGTAAAACCACCAATGTCCTCAGCCCCAACAAAATCTTTAAGGGTAGACTGGTTGTAGCAATTAATGAAAGAAAGGATACTCAGTAATCTTTCTGTTCATAGATCGTTGGAAGGGCATAGGCATGGGAAGCAATGGGATGGCAGTTGCTACCCCTTGGAAAATAAAATGATTGAACAAAAAAATAATACAAAAATACATTTGCAAGTAATTAAAATGGCATAAATATTTCTTAAGAGTTATAGTATTTATAGTAACACTTCAACAAAACCACAGCCCCAAATTCACTGTTTGCACAGATAAGAACATTGTCAACACCTACCTACTCTGTCCATGGCAGCTACTAGTATTTCTTGGCTTGGTTTATCAAAGTTTTATTTTTTATTTCAGGGCTCTTGCTCTTTCCTTGTCCATGGTACCTTCCAGTCTACCATCTTTACTGTCGAGGTATATTTGAAAACTTGCCATATTCCTTCCTTTCATTGAACAAACATAATCACACGATATCTGAAATATAATCAAAAGACTAATGGCTTCCCCAGCATATGTACCCATTAATTTTTACAGTACCCTCAGTACCATAAAGCTACCGAAACTGCTGCGAGAAGTTAAAATAAGATTAATTTTTCTACAGCAGGAGTGGTACCACCAGTAAAGTGATTCTATCAAAATTGAACTCCTGGCATCCCTAAAGCATAATCAACAGGATGAAAGCTTCTCACAGGCAGCTCGTTGGGAGCTATGTTTATATGGTAATTAATTAGTGTTAGCTATAGATGGAAACTGCCCTAATGGTTTGCTTACATATTTTTTATAAATTTATCTGATCTAAATTAAAAATATACTTAAAATTCTGCATTTGAAGTTTTCAGAGTATTTACACTCTTATGAATAAGCCCACTTTAGCTTCTTCGACGCCATAAGAATAATGGCATGATGCAGAATGTTGTAGCAAAAGGCATTTGGTCCAAGTAATGTGCTGAATCCAATTGTTTCATTAGGTGAAAAAAGAAGTGTGACGTTTGAATTGATTAAATACAGCAGAATAAATCTAATGCACCCCGATCAATTTAGAGTGGCTTGTTGCTTATGTCAATGCACTCAGTTGTATTTTAGAAGGTGCATGTAGAGAGCAAAATTTGATGAAAGTCTTACAAATGCCAGAATAAAAGGCTAGAAGGCAGAGAAGCAAACATCATAACAAAATATCAAAATAAACTCACTGCCTTTTAGTGAAAAAAACAAGCATACATTCTACCAAGTAATTAATTGCAAAACAGCATTTAAAGGTCATATGCTATCATGGATTGTAAAAGGGTAACATTTGCTGAATATCAGTTCGACAAATAGGACATACAGACAATCTTTCACCACACTGTTGACAAACACTTAAGTGACCACATGGCAAAATAAGGATATTTCTAGGTCTCTCAAGACAAACTACACACAAACCTTCCACTGTTTCATTGGTATCAGTCAGAGAATCAAGTGAAAGACTATGAAATTGTTCTAGTTCCCTTCTTTCAAGATAAGAATTGTACATTTTCTTCAATTTCCTGTATAACCAGAAAATAAACAATGAAAATGCCACACTTCCCATAACTACTGCAATCCTCTTCCATATTATTGACTGACGTTTAGAATTTTTCAAGATTGTTGAAAGAGGAGATGAAGTGATTAGGTATTTTAATCCATTTTCAGGGGGATACAGTTGTACCTGTGAGTTCACGTACTGTACTTTGCCTATGCAAGTTAAATCAGATCTGTTTAAAAGATATTCCTGTTTGATTTCAATCCCTTTGATATCTTCCCCCTTGATGAAATTAGTAATGACTTCCAAACCAGATTGAGCAACTGGCATAAATTGTGTATACTTGGATGGTAAGTCCAAAATATCAGCATCCAAAGGATCGTTCACAGGAACAGAATAAGAATCCTGGTTTAAAGAGAAGGGTATACAGTTGGTTTGATCTGAGATGGTAGATGTGTTTTCTTTCCTATGGAAAAAGAGTGGAAAACCAACTCAATTTAAGACACCATTTTACTTTTACAATTACATACATATCAACAATAATATACCCTAAAACAAAAAGAATTTTATCCTCATAGCACTGTGGAATGGAACCTGGATGAAAAGGTACGGATAGCTGGAGACATAAATGTTTAGCTGGGCTGATGGAACAAACAGGCAGATAAAGACATAAATGGACAGATGTATGAGCTAGAGCATAGACATTTTAAGTCCAGAAGAGCAAAGAATGCTTTAGGCAACACATTCATCCACATGGCTACATCCTACCAATGTATGATGGCATCTCATAAATGAATACAACATCTCACAATTATCATTTCAGTCACTATCTTGTCAACAATAGAATTTGAAAAAAAGTAACACATTTTTAAAACTGGATGCTGCTGTTTGATTTCCTTACCAAAGCAGAAAATAGATTCAGCCATCAATCAACATGACCATGTCACCAAGACAGTAATCTGGGAGGACAAGGAAGGGCACTGAGCCATCATTCCTCTCAGTCCCATGTTAGATAGACTAAAATTGTCTAAACAAGAGACAGGTGTAAACAGTTACCTCAAGGGGTCATGTATGAATATTGTCTTACATTTTACTGACAGTCATGAAGGTCTTGCTGATTTGTCCATAACCAATCACTAATAGACTTACAATGGTACCATCATATACTACATTGGCTGTGCAAAAATATGTCAGTATTTCTTTGTAAATAATTACTGGCTCCTTCCACCTTTTACTCTCAACTAAATTGTGCTCATCTTTACAAACACATTAGGTTAAAGACCCAATTCATGGCTTCAACAAATGCAGTATACACCTGGTCAAGTAATCAATTCATAGCCTCAAGAATCAAAATTCTTAGTGTAAATGTCACAAGCTTCTTTTGGACCATATTATTGCCTGATTACAGTATAACCTTTCAATATGAACTCTGTGAAAAGTAACAATATACCATACAATACCATATCATACCATACACTACTCTATTCTACTATATTATTGCCTGATTACAGTATAACCTTTCAATATGAACTCTGTGAAAAGTAACAATATACCATACAATACCATAT
>JANTCA010031225.1:7001-21464 GCA_024741275.1 Chironex yamaguchii | reverse complement strand
TGATAAGACAATGGCAACACCTCTGCATTTACTCCTAGAGGAGAGCATTTTGTATATGATCCATGATAATACAATGGTAACACCTCTGCATTTATTCCTAGAGGAGAGCATTTTGTATATGATCCGTGATAAGACAATGGCAACACCTCTGCATTTACTCCTAGAGGAGAGCATTTTGTATATGATCCGTGATAAGACAATGGCAACACCTCTGCATTTACTCATAGAGGAGAGCATTTTGTATATGATCCATGATAAGACAATGGCAACACCTCTGCATTTGCTCCTAGAGGAGAGCATTTTGTATATGATCTATGATAAGACAATGGCAACACCTCTGCATTTATCGTACGAGTGGCTCAATGACCCACTGATAGCTTGTTTGGAGATCATCTTATATTCAATACAAGATATCTGTAGCTGAATGCCTTTTTGTCTAATGATAATGCCACTCCATAAATACCGCCACAAGAATGTTTTTATTGATAAATTCGCCTAATGATTATTCGACCAAAGTATTGTGTGATCATTCAATTTGTTAAAATTTACCTAAGAGTTTCCTGTTCAAATTTCTCGTCCTAACAAAATTTCTTTTTGTGTTTAAAGTTGTTTAAAGTTGTTTATTAAAATTTATTATCTATAAAGTATTCAAGCACACTGAATTACTTCCCTCAAGATATTTAGACCTACAGACGTTTTTAGAAGGTTAGTTGTTTGAGAGGTTGTTGTCCCCTCTGTGATTGGTAGATAATTCTAAATGAATGTGACCATCCCAAATTGTATTCTTACATCTTAGTTTTTTACTTAATCAACTTTTGTTGTTTCTACTTAACAGATTGAATTATATGTAAAAAATAACATTGCTTATAGAATAAGAGTCTTTTTACAAATGCTGCAAATTTTATCAAATTCTATCATGTTTATGTAAACGAGGATTATCGTCAAATAGAACACTTTGTGAAAACTTGCAATCCTATGAAATATAGCATTTCAAGAAAAACGTTTCATACAGTACAATATTTAAGGTAATGCAGTACGTTTATTAAATAAAATATCGATAGGTTTATAGTACACAACGATATCTAGTATTTTCATAAAATGTTGAAACGTTTACAAAATCTGGCGATCACAGTACGGGTGGTATTGCAACCCACACTTTCAATTCTTTACTCTCATTATAGTACACCGCACTCTTTTTTTGCAGTAAAATCAAACCGCTAATAAGTAACTCGAATGTGTTTTTAATTGCAGAGAAAGAAGAAGAACTCCGTAAAAATTCAGAATATAAAAACAGCCTTCGTCAACGGATTCAGTCTTTAGAGCTGGAGCTTAGACAGTATAAAGGAGAATTGTCTCAAGCATTAGAACAGAGAGATCTTGCAATTTTGCGTAGAAATTCCTTGACAGAGACTTTACGTAAGTCTGAAGAACAACTGCAAAGCACAAGAAAAGCCCTGTCAGAAACTACGAGTGCTGCCAAATTGCACAACACTGCCCAACTGCAAGATCGTGTTACTCAGCTTGCATCAGAGAGCACGAGACTAAAAGAGAAAAATAAAATGGAAGAAGCTGCTTGTGCTGGTATGAAAGAAGAACTGGCTCAGCTGCAACTGAAATTGAAAGAAGAAGAAGAAAAGGCTAACAGATGCAAAGACGATCTTGAGCAGAGAGAGAAAGTGCTTGGAGAGATGAAAGAAAGCTACGAGGAAGCCAAAGAAACAAATTTGGCACAAAAGAAAGTAATCCAAGATTTGAAGCAAACACAACAAGTTAACAAAAAGATGATATTGAGTTTGAAAGACACGGTGAAAAAATTACAGGAAAGAATTGTTATGTTACAGAATGAAAATACCATTTGCAAGGAAAAGGAAGTTCATCTCCAGAAAGAGATTGCTTTCATGAAAGAAAAAATGAATGGATTGCATCAACAAGAGGAACAAAGCAAAGCAAAAGAAAAGATAGAAGAAGATCAAAGAAAAGATTTTCAGGAAATAGAAGCACTTATTAATAAAGTCACTCTGATGGAGAAAGAAATTCAGAGTTTGAAAGAGAAATTGTTAGCAAGTGAACAAAGTGTGCAGAGATTGCAAGCAGAAAAAGACAGCGTACAGTTAAAGGAATACGACAGAAGCAAACGACAGCAAGATCTAAGTCAAGAAAATGAAAATTTAATCAAATCAATACAAAAGCTACAAGAAGATCAGAAGAAGCAGATGGATAATTATAGAGATCTGGAAAAAAAGAATGTGCGCGCACAGGAAGAGTTAGGGTTAACCAATAGCGAGTTGAATCAGGCGAGAACAACGAATAGCAAATGCGAGGAGAGAATTGCTCGAATGAAGGAAGACATTGACTCACTGACACAGTTAGCCAGAGACAGACAACAAAAGCTGGAGAGCGTCGAGTTAAAATACACTGATTTAACAAAACAGTTAGCTGTTCTAAAAACAGAACTTGACAAGGAACGGAGTCAAAAGAAAGCCTCATTAAAAGATGTGGAATACATACAGCAGAAGGCCTCAAAGTCTGATTCTGCAAAAGAGCAACTTAACAAGGCTTTGTATAATAAGGACCAAGAAATAGCGGAATTGCGAGACATGGAAGAGAAGCTGCTGAAAAATAACACGGAATTGGAAGAGTCTCTTGCTGAAGCTCGAATGGAAATTCGTCATCTTGAGGGTAAGCTGGAGGAACTTGAGGGAAAAGATGCTGAGTTAAAGACGCTATTAAATGCAAAAGAAGCTATCCTTACAGAGATAGATATAGAGAAGTCAAGTCTTTTAGAACAAAGTGAGAAATTTAGTCAGAAAATTAAAACCCTTTCTCTAGACCTTACTGACAAAGAAGACAGATTGTCCAGAGCTGAGGAAGAGTCTAGGTCTACGAAGAGATTGCTTGAGCAGTCTGAGAAATCCCGAGAGCAAATCGAGCATGCATTGTTTTCAGTGAAAAACGAGAAAGAAGCTGCTGTACAAAAGCTGAGATCTCTAACTGCAACACATGTGAACAAAGATGCTGTCTTTGAAAAGGATCGATTGTTGAATGAGCAAATTAGTTATTCAACAGACTTAGCAGAGCAAGTAAAGAGATATAAGCAGCAAGCTGAAGAATTAGGAAGCGAACTGAAGAAAAGAACAGATGAGTTTGAAGCACAGAGGAAAGAAAGGGAAGACATTTTATTTAGACACCAAAAAGATGCTACAGAACTGCAAAGAGATCTTCAGTCCTGGAAGGAAGAAGCCTCATCATTGAGGGAATTCAAAGATAAATTAGAAGAAGAAAGAAATGCTCTTTTAAAGGATATTGTGGACAAGAAAAGGGAGATTGAAGACATTAAATCTCAGTACGAAGCCCTAAATCAGATGCTTAATGAATCGCAGAAGAAAAGCACGGAACTGTTATCAAATGTTAGTCATCTCCAGGAAGTTCACGCAATTGAGAAACAAGCAAGAGAAGAGCTTGAGGACGAGATTCTTAAGTACAAAAGAAAAGTATCTGTGATACAAAAGTTTGAAGAGAAAGGAAAAGAAAGTAGATTGATGTTGCAAAAGGAATTGAGTCAGTCTTTAGAAAAGTTTGAAAGTACAGCTTCTAAGCTGTCTTACTTACAAGGAGAATACAATAAAGCGATGAATACTATTTCAGAGCTTGAAGTTGATAAGAATGTCAAGGAAGAACTCGAAAAAGAACTCACTGAATTACGGGGGAAGCAAATGAAAATATCAACAGAAGTGACAACGTTGCAAGACGAACGTGACAATCTTACAAAAGCAATGAATAAAAAGGATAAAAGATTGTTTGAAATTGAAAAGATATTGAAACATACACAAGAAAACGAAGCAAGACTTAAGGAATTTCTAAAGCAAACTGAAGAGAATTTCATTTCAAAGGATGTATATGAGAAGCTGAAAAAAGAATTGTCTGAAAAGTTGGAGCAGAATGACAGCTTTATTGCAGAAATAGAAGTACTAAAGGAGAACATAAAGGAAAAAAATAACAGTATTGGAGAACTTTCCAATCAAAAGGACAAATTAGAAAACGCAATACATGAGGCAAATGTTGAGTTAGAAACACTGAAGTCACAGGCACTATTCTCAAAACAAAGTGTAGAAAAATGTTCACGGAAACTACAAGATTGTCAGAAACAATTAAATGTAACCTCGTCAAGTCATCGTAAGCTAGAGGATGAAGCTAAAGAATTGAGAAATCAAAATGCAAATTTAAAAGCCGAAGCTGAAAATCTTAAACTGTCTCAGAGAGAATTAGAACAAGAAATTGATTACTTGAACGAGAGATGCCTTGAGATGAAAGCTGCTATTGAGGCAAGGGAGACAGAGTTTGGCAAGCTACAGACAAAGTCTCATGAAGATGAAAAAAGAATTACAAACCTCGAAAATTTAAAGGATCGTTTAGATCGCAAAATAAACTCATTAAAGAATGAGAACAGAAATTTCGAGGAATTGATCAAAACACTCAATGCTAAAAATTCGGAGTTGACAAGAAAGTCAGAAGAATATACAGCGCTTATGGAGGGGCTCCAGGCAAAATTAGATGATGCTAAATTGCACACAGAAAGCTTGGAAGACAAGGTAGTTACTGCTGGAAAAGAATTGGAAGAAAAGGAAAGAAAAATAGGTGATTTGCTGCAAGAGAATGAAAGTTTGAAAACTCAGAAATTGACAAGAGCAAAAAGCATGGAAGAGCTCAAAAGGATGGTAGTTCAAGGAAATAGTCAAATTAAAGCTATGGAGACAACTGCGTCGGAATGGAGCGCAAAAGAAGAGAAAACTGCTCAGACACTGCACAAGTATTCAATTGAGTTACATGCAACAAAGACAGAACTAGAAGCTATTGTTTCAAGGTCAAAGCAATTGCAAAATGATCTTGAAAATGAAAAGAGAGAGAGAGAAAGAGAAAATAAAGAATTTGAGAATTGGAAGAAAGACTATAACGATCTTTGGAAGAGATATCAAGAAACACTGACCAATTATGAATCGTCCAAAGATGAACTTGAGGAAGCCAAGGCACGGATGCAAAAACTGGTTGAAGAAAAGGAAAAGATTAAAAAGGAGAAAGAAATGTTGAGAGGAGAGATCAATGTCATTGAAAATAAAGTTGTTGCTACAAATCTTGCTCTTGAAAAAGGTAAGAAGCAAAAAGAACAGTTGATGAATGACCTGACGCAAGCAAGGAAAAAGATAACGGAAATGGAAGTCAGTTTTGAAGACAGTAAACAAAGTTTAATTAAAAAGGTAGTAGAGGCAGAGTCCCAGTTGGCAACATCAACGGATAAATTCGGACAAATTCGAGTTCAATTTAGTGAGCAACAGAAACAAAATTTAGAAAGATCAAAATCTTTAGACAGCATCAGGATTAAGTATGACAAGCTTCAGAGGGAAAAAGCTCAGCTTCAAAAAGACCTTAATGAGATGCTAGAAAATGAGAAGTCAAAGGATGCACTTATTAAATCACTTCAGGAAAAAAATGAGAGACAGTCAGTAGAGATTGAAACTGGAGCAGTCTTGATGGAGGAACAGGAGAGCAAAATAGAAATACTAAATGGGAAACTTAAACAACTGAATGTAGTATTGGAGTCAACAAAGGAAAATCTTATAGATGCAGAGTCAAAATATCAGACTCTGTTTCAAGAAAATAAAGATATCAAACATACATTGCAGCTGTCAGGAAAAAGAGCTGCTGAATGGCAGGAGAGCATTAACGAGCTGCAAAGCAAGATTGTTTTATATGAAGAGAAATTATCTAAAGCTGAAAAATGTATTATGGGTTTAGAAACAGACAGATCGATTTACAAGCAAGAGAGAGATGAAGCTTTGAATAACCTTGAAGCCTACCGGGGACAAGCTCAAGACTTAAGAAAAGCTCAAGTGGATAGTATTGGGGATTTAGAGCAGATCAAGAAGGAATGCTCCTTACTTCATCGGACGCTTACAAGCACAGAGGAAAAATCAAAATTGGATCAAGTTAAGATAAGGGAGTTAGAGAAAAGCTTGAACGATTGTGATGCTACTAAGATGTTATTGAAAAAAAAATTAGCAGAAGTAGAAGAGGAAGCTAGAAATGTAACCGATCAGTTGGCAAGATATGAGAACGTAATGAAAAAGACTGAGGAAGAGAAGAATAGATTGCTGCGGGAATATACAATGGTATCTGCTATGGCAGAAGAATTTAAAGCTACAGAGGCATCTCTTCGGAAGGAGAAAGATCGACTGGGACATCAGATTTCTGTAAGAGACAAAGATATCAGTTCCTTGCAGAATGAAGTAGAAGTGCTTCAAGACAAACTTAGTGAAGCTGAATTGACTGTATCAAGGAATGAAAGACACAAAAAACTAACAGATGCAGACAACGAGAAACTTCAACAAGATCTTGACCTTGCAGTTAAGAAGACGGAAAGTGTACGAGAGCAGTTTATGTCTGAATTAGCTTCACAGCATGCTGAAATTTTGAAATTGAGGGCAGAGAATGATTACTTAGTAAGCGAACTGAGCCAACGTGAGTCTGAAATCAGACGACATAATTATGAGGTGGATTTGGAGAGGGAAAAGTTGCAATTAAGCAATCAGTATGCTATTGAAACAGAAGAGTTAAAAGCTAAAGTTGATGAACTGAAAAAAAGTGAGATATCAACTAAATCTGAATTGAAATTAGCTAAAAATAAATTGAATGCCTATGTTAAGGAGAGAGAGAAATGGGAAAATAAAGTGAAAACAGTAGTAGCTGAAATCGAAAGAGAAAAATCAAAAAATGAATATCGAGAAAGGGATTTGTTAGCATTGCAAGCTCGCTTAGAGAAAGAAAATGATTACAGTCAAAAGCGAATCTCGTCTTTGGAGCAAGAACTGGTATCAGTAAAAGAAACAAGTCAACAACAACTTGAATCAGCTAAAACAGCTCATGAACTGGAATTGGAAACTCGAAGATTGGAGGTAGAAAGCTTGCGAAGACAAATCAACTTGCAAAGTGCTGAAAATAAAGGGAATCGATTTGAATGGGAAGAATTACGAATGCAATTACAAAAGAGAAATAAAGAACTGGAAGAAGTTAAGCATCAACTTCAATCTTTCAAGGATCGTCATCAATTAGAAACATCTGTTTTAAAAAATGATATCCAGACATCTCGGATGGAGTATCAATTGTCTGTTCATAAAAGTGCGGTAAGTGGTTCAGGACAAAGTAAGGAGCATGGAGAAAAAATCAAAGAGTTAGCTGATATGCTACAAAAGACAAAGAAGGAATCAGACAGGATTCGAGCTGAGCTTAAAACCAAGTATGGCATTAAAATATAAAGATGTTACTGCCCATTCCGAGATAAAGATTAAAGATCTAATATTCACTTTGGATCAAGGTTTCCTGCTATAAAATGACGTCAGAAGCAACCAAAATGGACTGTTTGCTTGTCTCAGAGTAGTTGGTTTAAGCCTGAGTACAATTTGAAATCAGATAAAGATTTAATCTAGAGTTCAAAGCTATCCATATCAGAGAATGGGAAGCTTAACTAATTAACCTTACATATTAACTCTGCAATAATCAATGCTTACATCTGCATCTCTGCCAATGAAGTAACCGTACACATGAACTCTGAGATAATCAATGCTTACATCTGTATCTATGCTTTTTGAAGTAGCCATACATACGAACCCTCAAATAATCAACGCTTACATCTGTATCTATGCTTTTCGAAGTAACCATACATACGAACTCTCAAATAATCAACGCTTACATCTGTATCTATGCCAATAAAGTAACCATAAATATGAACTCTGAGACAATAAACGCATACATCTGCATCTCTGCGAATAAAGTAACCTTATACGTGAACTCTGCAATAATCAATGCTTACATCTGTATCAATGCCAATGAAGTAACTCTGCATATAAATTCTGAAATAATCAATGCTTACATTTGTATCTCTGCCAAAAAACTAACCTTACATATGAACTCTGAGATAATCAATGCTTACATCTGTATCTATGCTTTTCGAAGTAACCATACATACGAACTCTCAACTAATCAACGCTTACATCTGTATCTATGCCAATAAAGGAACCATAAATATGAACTCTGAGACAATAAACGCTTACATCTGCATCTCTGCCAATAAATTAACCTTACACATGAACTCTAAGATAATCAATGCTTACATCCAAATCCCTTCCAACTCAGTAACATTTCACAAGAGCTCCGAACTAAAACTTACACCGGTATCAATTCTAACCTAGTGACCTAACATATGAACTCCGAAAGACTCATTGTTTAGATCTGCATCTCTTACAACGTAGAAATTTACATATGAACTCTGAAATAATCAAAGCATACATCAGTATAACTTCCAGCCTTGTAAGCGTTACACAAACGCTCTGAAATACTCCAAGCCTACATCCGTAACTCTTCCAACCTAGTGACCTTACATATGAACTCGCAAATATTCAGTGTCTAAACATGTATCTTTTCCTACCTAGTAACTTCGCACAAAAGCTCTTAAACAGTCAATGCTAACATCTGCTCTCAAATTGTCAATGCTTACATCTGTACCTCTTCCAACCTAGTGACCGTAAAAATGAACTCTGAAAAAATCAATGCTTGCATCTGTATCTCTTCCAACCTAGTGATCTGACATGTGAAATCAGAAATATTCAGTGTTTAAATCTGTATTTCTACCAACCTAGTGACCTTAGATGATGCCTCTGAAATATGAAATATTATGTTGTAACCTTGCTTTTACTTCTGGAAACGATGAACTTTCGTACGTATTTGTGTGTTAAAGGAGTGACGTAGTAATGAAGTAGATAAGTAAGTAATGTATATGTAAAGAAGAGAGCAAGCATATATGCAAATACGTAAGATAGTAGGTAAGGACGTCGGTAATTAAGTAAAAGGGCGAGTAAGGAAAGAATTAATTAAGTGTGTTCGTTCATCAGCAAGTAAAGAAACTAAGTAAAGGTGAAAGTTACCGGGAACGTAAACAAGTACGATATTAAGTAAGATTGTAGATACGTAAACAAGAAGCTAATTAAGGAAGCAGATAAGTTAGTGAGAGACTAACGAGATAGTAAGTAAGGAAAGAATAAAAGAATACATAAGAAAGTAAAAAGCTAATTAGGGATTAAGTTAAGTAAGTAAGAAACTTTATAGGGAAGAAAGTTAGCAGGCAACACAGTAAGTACATACGCATGTAAGGATATAAATAAGGACAGAGTTAAGTCAATACCATAGTTAAAGATAAGTTTTTAATATCTATTTTGGTCAAAGAGCAACGTGACGCCCAAAACTGACTAACATTGGTTACCACACTGAGCAGCGTTGCTAGTGTCATTATAACCCTGTGGTGAATTTTCAACTTACGCCCAGGATCTTGGAGGTTTAAAATTTTTTAAGTGTTGATGTGTGAAGCCTGGGAAACACTTGGTGAAATGCTGAATCAGTCGTAACTGATCCATTGAGATGTTATTTTAGATCTAGTGAATAGCATATGAGATTAGCAACATCATTCTTTCATCTTTAGTGGATGATTGCGGCATATTTAACAAGAATAATTTCAGATGGCCATCTTTGAAGCTAGGCGCTAATGAACAAAGGGTTCCTTCCTCAATAAACCATGAATTTTATTCTGGGAACATAAAGACTCAGATAGGTTGAAGCAAGACGTCTTATCAGTGGTTTGATAACAACGTTTGAAAATAACTTATTGTAAGACGTAATTTGTAATCTCTTCGCTACATTAGGTAGGATGAGTTTGCACAATGGTGTCCACCAGACCAAAGCAGCTAAATATAGCACACCTTGCTTATCAGGCGCCAGTGGGTGATGCAAAAACGGACAATTGGGAAATAGGAGACTTATTAGTGAAATGTTACATTACCAACCCGTTTAGAGTGAAATGTTACATTACCAACCCGTGTAGAGTGAAATGTTACATTACCGACTCGTGTAGAGTGAAATGTTACATTACCAGCCCCTTTAGAGTGAAATGTTACATTACCAACCCCTTTAGAGTAAAATGTTACATTCCCAACCCCTTTAGAGTGAAATGGTGCATTTCCAACCCCTTTAGAGTGAAATGTTACATTCCCAACCCCTTTAGAGTGAAATGTTACATTACCAACCCCTTTAGAAAGAAATGTTACATTACCAACTCCTTTAGAGTGAAATGTTACATTACCAACCCCTTTAGAGTGAAATATTGCATTACCAACCCCTTTACAAAGTTACATACAAACAAGCAAGTACCTAAATTGATCTAAAAATAAGCAATCACGTAAAGAGATAGGTAAGCAGATAGGTATGTAAGTAATGTAACTGAGTGAATGAACAAACAAATACTTACAGCAGTTTGTAGTTAAATAATTGTATAGCTATGCAAATAAGTAAACGAGTAAGCGAATAGGTAAGTCAGATATAGGTACATAACAAACTAAAATGTAAGTAACCAATTAAGTGAATGATTATGTAAGTATGTCAACTCTTATATATGTCAGCAAATATATACGAATTTACTTGAGTAGGCAACACCTTAACTAACCGCTGACAACTTAGGTAACTGAGTCTGTAATTAAGTAAATAAGCAATTAGCTCCTTACGTAACTGAATCTGTAAGCAAGTAAATATGCAGTCAACTGTTTCAGTAACTGAATCTGTACGCAAGTAAAGAAGCAAGCAACTTTATAGCCAACTGAGTCTATAACTAAGAAATATGGCAGCAACTCTTTAGTTAACTGAGTCTGTAAGTAAATCAATAAGCAAGCAACTCCCTAGGTAACTGAGTCTGTAATTTAGTAAATACGCAATCAACTCCTTAGGTAACTGAGCCTGTAAGTAAGCAAACAGGGCAGCAACTCCTTAGATAACTGAGTCTGCATATAAGAAAGTAAGCAATCAATTAAGTACCTCAAAGATGAAGTCTAAAGGTGCGATGGTCCCTTATTCATGATTCTTTTTATATAGTTTATATCGATGAATTAACACTGCTTATGCCAGTATATGCACATATGTCAGCTTAGACGTAGATGTAGCGCCGTTAAAACCAAGTGTACTTCATCTCGCTACCAGTGGGGGAAAGGACATCTAAAAGACATGTCATTTTAGGGAGGAGAACATGATCCGTTGACGAATCTTCAATCTACAAGGTCTTTGTCATTTTTTAGTATATGGACCTAGTATATATCCATATATGTATAGGAGCTAGTATATATACATGGAGATACATATCCAGTCTTCCCATATTTTTAGCCTCAGTTGCTGCTGGAGTACCATATAATAGGATATAATACACGTCTATAACTGGGTAGACCATTTTGATACCTACTAATTAGTGTCCTTTCAGTTCTTATCAGTGTCCCTTGACATTGTAAACAGGCAAGAATGTTGGTGTGCTCGAAGGTGCATGACCCTGGATTAACAGAATTTTGAATATGACAATCTTGATGTCAAATAATATGCAAATATCTAACACGTATCATGAGAAAAGATGTTATTATTCTGTAACTGGAGGTATAAGAATTTGTGAAAAAAGGATTAGTGTTACACTGCTTAGGATATTAAGCCCATTGCTATAAATGTAGCAACCTCATAAATGACTTAGATTTTAACGGTATCTGTCAATCAATTACATCATGCCGATGTTAGTCTTTCTTGAACTCGTTTTCTATCGTGTCATATGTCAACCATGTCACATGTCAGTCATGTCACATGCAAGTCATGTCACAGGTCAATCATGTCACATGTCAATCATGTCACATGTCAATCATGTTACATGTCAATCATGTCACATCTAACATTCTCGTCCAAAGAATATGCAATTTGTTTACATTTTATCAGTTTGACATATATACCATACTGGAATCTGAGGCTGCTACGCCACAGGTAAATGGCGTAAGGATTACCTGCAATTTATACGCCAGCGTAAAATCTGAAATTTTCTAATTGGTTGGTGTAACATTTAAATTTCTTCTCATAGCACAAAACACCGTGAGAGGAGCCTGAATCTCAGTGGCGTAGATACTCACGGCATCTGGTGTAAATTTGTGCTGTAAGAATTTTATAGCTTCCGGTATAGTTCATTTACTATCATGCACTGATCCAACGTGTTAACAAATTTAGTTATTAGTTCTCTTGTTCTAAGAGATCCCAAGTATATACAGTGAACTCTCTATGACTTGGCTAATCCTCTAACTCGAACTTCACCCTATCTCGAATTAAAGGTACTGTCCCTTGAACATTTTGTATGTATTACTAAGAAATTCATCTCTCTAACTCGAACTTCTCCCTTTCTCGAATTAAAGGTCCTGTCGCTAGGACATTTTGCATGTATTACTATGAAATTCATCTCTCTAACTCAAACTTCTCCCTTTCTCGAATTGAAGGTCCTGTCCCTTGGACATTTTGCATGTATTACTAAGAAATTCATCTCTCTGACTCGAACGTCTCCCTATCTCGAATTTTCCTCTATCTCAAACAGAAATGTCTGTCACTTGGCACAATTTCTCTAGCTATCTCGAATTTTTTTCGAAAAATCTTTCAAATTATTGTGAAATTTTCTAAACCTTTAGGAACATGGTGTCTTGTTCTTTCCTTAAACGTCGGGGTCGTGGTTAAACTTCAGAAAATTCGTGTAGGACCGTTCGAAACACTTGATATATTAAATGGATACTCGAATGGACGTGTAAAAAGACAGATCTGAGAGCATGCAAGAAGGATTTTTATTGAGTAGGCAAGATGGCGTCTAGTAAACGAAAGCTGACTACTGACACCTTGAAAGTGAGGTTCGTCGAAATATTGAGAAGGGATGAACTTAAACAACTTTATTCGAGAGAAAGATGTTTGTACTCAAGACAAACACCCATTGTAGATTTATGAAATATTACATAAGGTTTCAGTATGCAAAATCCATTGTATTTTAAGGAACCCAATCGCCAAGTTATGTTTTGCCATGACGTATTAAGCAAATTTAAGAATCTTTCTCTTCCTCGAACTTTATCTCGAACAATTCTCCTGGTCCCTTGAGAGAGGGTCCACTGTAGTTTTAATATTATAAAACTTACTACTCTAACATCACAGGAATGTCCGTATATTTAAGAGCTGTTAACAATTTTTAAGGATTTTTATAATTAGCCATTATTGCAAATGCTTACATTTCATTCAATTTATAGATATTCTGTACACGTTTGTAACTAAAAATACAATTATTAGCAAATGTCATTTCGTATGGCTGTAGAAATAATAGAAAACTTAAAAACATTTGTTAAATTCATCCTAAATTGAGGAAATGATGTCAAAACAATTAGTAAAAAGGAAGAGTGTAAAGATACAGTTAATTGTTGTGATTTTTGACTGATGAAGACAAGACAGTTGTTTCTTGTTCAGTTGTAATGAAGTAGTAAATGCTTAGTATTTGCGTTTGTGTGATAGATATGGTCGCAATCTTTTCTTATTTAACATAACTACTCATGATTTCATACATGGGTGACCCATTATACTCTCCCTGCTGTATTGGTCACAGACGCAATGATCGAAATAGATGCAGTGATCGAAATTGATGCAGTGATGGAAATAGATGCAGTGATGGAAATAGATGCAGTGATGGAAATAGATGCAGTGATGGAAATAGATGCAGTGATCGAAATAGATGCAGTGATCGAAATAGATGCAGTGATGGAAATAGATGCAGTAATGGAAATAGATGCAGTGATCGAAATTGATGCAGTGATCGAAATAGAGGTTCGATTACGTGAATGGATTATGACTACGCCCCATCACGTTCTGGGACCAAAATTTTCTGCACCCAGAATTTTGTCAAAATCCTAATCAATCTGTGATGTCTTGCCTCTTCGTTTGACGTCTTATTCTATCAGCAAGATGAATGTGGTGCGGCCGTTGAACTCATACAGAACAAAAAATGTCTAGCATCAAAGGTACTAACAAGCACCATTTAAATTATTCTATGTTTTGTTTTAGCTCCTTGACCTTAAAAACGTACTTTTAGATACCAAGATTATGGCATGGTAATGTATCTTGATCTATAGAGTGTATCTTTTGAATTTGTATGGAAAAGAGAGAGTAGATATAGAAATAATGTGAAACAAATCATACGTCCACGGTGGTTACCAAACGAACGACATTTTGCTTTCCAGGAAGAATGTTCTGACAGTGAGAGTTTGGCTACTGACCTAGCAGCGTATTGTCTCTCAGAGGTGCATTTTGGGGATGTTATCATTTGCTGATTACCTCACTGCAATGACTGATGGGAGTCATGCGCCGGCGCACTAGCAACATGACTAACCTTGACAAACTTAATTTCAATTGTCTTCCGGCAACAAGTTTTAACAAGTGTTGGGTTGTTATGTTAGCAGTCTAGTGCGCCCAGAAAGAATACCTCACTGCAATGACTGATGGGAGTCATGCGCCGGCGCACTAGCAACATGACTAACCTTGACAAACTTAATTTCA
>JANTCA010031214.1:0-21468 GCA_024741275.1 Chironex yamaguchii | reverse complement strand
ATGCTCTGTACGAAATGCTTTAAGGACATCTTTTGTGTTCTTATAGACATCATATTGAATATTTGAGAAAGATGATAGTAGTAGTAGTAGTAGTTTTAGTAGTAGTAGTAGTAGTAGTAGTAGTAGTAGTAGTAGTAGTAGTAGTAGTAGTAGTAGTAGTAGTAGTTTTAGTGGTAGCAATAGTAGTATAGAAAGTAGCAGCATCTGTTATATCAAATTTCAGTCTCACTTCTCTGAAATGCAACCCCATAGGAAAACCACGTCAGTCAAAATAGCAATATTTCAACCACACAAATATATCAGTTAATACAAAACAAACTCTACTTAAGACTATACAAAATGTCCCATAGTAAAACTATCACTACAAAACTTAAGTGAAATACATTTGTCGCCTCTAACAATCCCACGCTTATAATACAACCTATAGCGGACCTTCCTTGTCATAGTGGAACTTTTGACAGGCATCGTCCAAAGAGAGGCATAACGAAATAACCTAATGATACTAAATGAAAAAACATTTTTCCTATGATTAATGAAGTTTCCAAATTTACCTCTCGAAAAGATGTAATGGTTACATTCCAAAGCAAATCGACACCATGCGCATGCGCAGTTAATCAAGACATGTAAAACATCGAATTTTAATAATGTCATTTCACTTTATGAGTAAACATCTACCTATTCAATATATTTACCAAGGTGTCACACATAACAAAAATTTTCAAATCTTTGCTTTAGTGAAGAGTATAAAGATTTGCCAAAATATCCCACCTTTTTGCGGTGGTGCCTCCCCTTCCACTCACCCAAAACAATTCCAAAGAAATAAAAGGTGCGACGTTTGACCTGTGATGCGAAAATTCAAGTCAACTGGACATGGATCCTTGTCCACAGGGATGGATCTACAGGGTAATGTGGGCTGCAACCCCAACATTTGAAGGCGATGGTCCATGGACTTGGTCTCAAGACACTTCCCGAAAACTCTTAATAAGTATACAGGGGTCGACTTACACTCTGTTGCTATCAAGATTCGTATCTTTCTGTTTTAAATCTTCTAAGTTTATCGACTTAAATCCCATTTTTTAAATGTTCAAACTGTGAACAATTCAAGGTTTTGCTAAAGTCTTTATCCCAAACTGTGAAACTTGTAACATTCCCATTTGATCCTCGAAACAACGAAGGCATCTCCGGAATTTCGAGAAAAAATATTTTACAAATATAAGATTAATGCGTTGAACAATTCTGCAAGCAAGGGATTCTTGCTTTCAACCACTGAATGGTCACAAGTAAGTTGCTTGGTCACTTATGACACCAACAAGAATAGTATATCAGGATATTCATACTTGCCTCACATGGTTATACGTTGCCTGTCTTCAAAACAAAAATGTTAGTCACTTGACATTGAGACCAAGGGATAACTAATCCCTTCTAAACTTTCATATCTAAAAAAACCGCGTATGCCTTACAAACGGCCTTGCTTTAAGTCCCTCTAAACTCGGCACATCAAGTGTTCTGACGTGAACATACACATAGTTATGTAAACCAAAAATACACTACATTGATATCTAATCTGTCTTCAAAAAATACAATGTTCAAAGATAGCTATCGTGTTCGATATTGTTAATATTTTTCACGCTTGGGTTAAACCCGTACATAGAAACCCCGTCACAGGTACTTCATCATTTCACTATGTTCATACGAAAACATGCTATGCAAAGAGGGGACGGCCATACAGGGGCGGGGTGGGGATGGTTAATATGAGGTAAAAGGTGAACGTGGACTGACTATATGGAGTCAGAATATCACACATGAGAGGGAACCATCACGAACAAACGGATGAAAGGTGTAATTAATTATGACGACTAGAGGACAAGCCCAACTAAAAGGGGTATAATATGCTGAAGGAACAAAAAGAAACAAAGGTGAAAAGAATTGTGGAAGCAAAGTCCACAGAAAGTACAAAGTTATCCTTGTAACGAACTCTAGCTAGATAATTTTGCAATGGCTTGCAACCGCACGTCCCCACTAAGGCCGAAGCAGGAGAGAAATGATGGGGTTCGGGTCCCCACGGCAATGTCGTCGGGATTTGGACTATAAAATAAGTAACAGTTTCATGGGTTTCTTTACAAAACGTTTCCCGGAAGCTAACCCCACCACTCCATTTTTATGCCAAATACGCCACTGGTACCCTCCTCTCTACATTGCTTGCATTTAATACCACACCCCAGTAAGTAACATGTCTACATCAGGTCTGTCCATTATGAAACATGGACAGGTTATTAATATCCAGGTCGTATTATTTTCATACTTTGTCCATTTGGTCATTGCGTGTCTGATTTTAGGAATTTGGTATCAGTGAAATATGGGTCTTATTCAAGTTTCACATATAGCCAAGTCCTTGGAGTTGCGCATGTGCAAACCATCACTTGGTTTCCCTCTTAACTTGTATCCCATACTTGTCATGGATAATTTGCAGAAGAACATTTGATCTAATGGGCTCCATAAAAACGTTGCTTGTTCCGAAATTTACTTCACAGAACAGCATCATCACGTTGTATCATACTAAGCGTTCGTTATCCAACTAGATCAATTCCGCCATTCACGTACAAAAATATTTCTCCACATGGAAAACTATAGAAATGTTTTAAAAACCCAATTGATTCGTAAAAAAGAGCAATATTCGAACAATGAGTATCATTAGAGATAACACAATTATCAAAAATAAGCAGCCAGGGATCATCGGCTGAAAGGATATTGTGTAATTCGGTCTTACTGAATGGAGTAAATTAAGGTGCTTCCAATTTTGAAAATAGTTCAAAATCCAAAATCCATTTTCTGATCAGTAGAAAAGAGAGCACACAGTTCCTTATGATGCTTGCTGAGGTTGACTGGAAGGGACAGCAGCAGACGTCGGCCTGTAAAAAGATCAGTAAAAGCTACGGTTACAAATTATGGTGACGGAGTGATTGAAGTTCATATTTGCTGAGGAAGGCTTTTAATGAACTTGATTCGTTCACAAAATAGTAATCATCGGTGTCCAGGGTAAGACTAATTTGATACATATGAACGTCTTACGTCATACTGCGTCATAGTGAGGTCATCGCGTACATGCGCAGTTGATTTAGTGGCACTGAATTGCTTTTAGATGCTAATGTATTACATACATTTATACTAAAGGTAAGTTAAATAAAAGTCCATAATTGAAAACCCTGACGTCTGAGTTTGTCGATATCGTGACCGTGTTGCAATTTAACAAGAATTTCTGGACTTTTAATGTCATGGATAGATGGCGCACATTAAGAGACCCAAAGCTTTTTATTTCCATTGACACAATAACTCAAAATACATTGTACATTGTCTTATCATTACCTTCTGTGAATTACTAGACCAATATTATTCTATAACCTTCCCGCCCTTATCAAGACATAGTTATTTGCTACATTAAAAAGAACAATAATTGATAAACCCTGGATCCCTTAAAAATTCTGATTTCGTTTTTCGGCCATCGGGGTATTCAAAATGAGGCGAGATAAGAATTATTTTTCATAATCTCCAAAATTACCAAATTTCAAATCCTTCCTTTTTCAAAGCAAATTTCAACAGCAAATCCTAGCTTCATAAATGTAGGCTACATTAGTAGGTTTAACTTTCAAGAAAATCTGTTTGTGAGTCATTGATCTTAACCTTTTACTTAAAGTCCTTACATCCCGTGTATCTGCTGCTCATTAGAAACGTGCAATAAATATGGGGTTCAACATCGTATTGAAATCTGTACCTTGGAAAGACGCTGACTTCTTGAGCCAGTCAATTAATCAATTGGAACTTTCAATACTTGAGCTTTTCTGATCTTCAATTGTTGCAGGTGTTGCCATCATCACACGACATTGGTTTCCTAGTTCACTGCGATAAAACTGAATACCTTAATGGCATAAAATTTTGCGGGCATAAACCACTGCACAATTGGTTTTTGCGAATCGCAAATAGCAGGCGAAAATTACGGAAATCGTTTTTGCGATTGAAACTTACTGCATTATTGCTTTTAAAAAGGGTACGGGGAAAGTAGAAAGAGAATTTTAAAGAATTTTTGTTACGACAAATTACAATTTGAAAATTACTAGTAGTCAGCGTCATTAATCATTTCAAAACTACTGTTTATTAGCTCTCCAATACGGCATAAAAAGTAACTTCGCCAGGAGTCATGTCACAGTTATTAGTGCCCACAAAAATTTATGCCACAAAGGTATGCCCTTAAACGGGAAATTGTCAAAAGTGCGTTCGGTCCTAGTTATTTGCTAATTTGATTTTTTCACCGTTAAGATCACCTGCTAAGTTTTAGCTTAACTCTGTTATTATAAGTGTCATCTTCATTTAACTTTTTGCATAGATGTTAATGAATAATTTACTTGATAACTGGTATGAGTCTAGCTATTTTTTATTGTTATTTAGAAATGTGAAATATTGATGGCAAAAATATAGGCTATCAGATTAAGTCAAGACACTTCTTCTGTTTCCTATCAAAGCTAACGACATTTTTGAAGTACTGAAAAGACTTTCAGGGTATTGACTTCGACCAAATATGTTTTCCTGCAAGCATGCATGATGGAATTTTTCAAGGACAGTCTCAGCTAGATAATCAATTTATTTTGATTAGCTGCTAAGAAAACCCACGTTCCTTCACGCAGGTATTCTAAGTTTCATAAATAACGAAAAAGAAGTAGAATTTGAAAGCTATCAAGTAAATTTACCGATAACGTCTACTGAAAAAGTTCAAATGAAAACCCGTGCTAATAATAACATTAAAATTAAACAAAACTTTTCCAAGCAAGCTTAGCTAACGATGGAAATTTTGGAATAACCATGTTGTTAAGGCCGGACAAGCGTCTGACTGTTTCCGATTTTATCGCGTACAGCCTGCGTAACAAATCTAAGCTGTGCGCCCCAGGCCTTCTTTGAAGCGACTAGACCTAAAATTTAAGAACTAACAACACTTGTGACATTTGAAGATGACTTGTCTACGGATGGACATGAATCACAAGATGTGATGCCCATTAGTCTAAGGTTATGTGTCTAAGCACCCAACGACTGAAGGCACATTACTGTTTCAGTTATAGTCACACCAACAAAAGCAACACCAGCCAACGTAACTTGCTTCCATTACATGGAACATAAAATAAATATAAGGCACTGCTATTAGCCACCCTGACTTTGGATGGATGCAGATCGCCAGGCAGTAGCCCTGACTAAATCAGCTCCTAAGCCAAGCATGGCATAAGCCCTCCTCTCCCAAAGAGGTATCCTCATCCCGGTCTTTTATATAGCCTCGCCTCTTGTCTCGAATTGACATTCAGTCATGTAACTTAAATGACTTCAATATGAAATGTTATTTGACTTCGAGAAAGAGACGTATGAGTGACCTATCGGGGAAATTAAGCCCCTCCCCCGGAACAGGCACATCAAATTAGGGGCTCAAATGCTCGGTTAGCGAAAAGCGGAAGACAAATTGAAAAATCCTGCAGTCTGTGAGTCAATCAGCAAACAAGTTTGGTTTTTCATTACTAAACAAATATTGGGGCAAATTTGAATTAATCAATTTCCTCAAGCAAACGTTGGTTCTTGAAGGATGGTATAAACTTTATGTTGGCTGTTCCTTTGAAACCAGACGACTAAGCAATCGTAGTGAGTCACAGACTAGATTCATTTTTACCATTTTAACCCTGTACACGCCATTGTAAAGAAAATTTTCGGATACAAGCATAAGACAGTTTTAGTTGTAATTACAGAACATTTCCTTCTGTTATAGTCAAGCAAGCCAAATTAATGAATCAAGTCCCACATTACTCCAGTGTTATTCAGTGTTTTATCATATCGTCCTTGTCTCAAAATGGTCACAGCACCTATTCGTTCACTTCTTTGTCAAAATAACGTCACCTTGTCTATAAGTAAGTACCCTGGGTTAAAAGTACATACAGAATTCCACCCTGACCTGTATAAAGTTGTCATGTTTTATTTGAATTATTTTCATTTCTCTCAGGGTACAGAAATGCTTAGCATTTCCAGATCACACATCGGTCATTTCCGACCCAAGGCCAACCCTTCTAGCCAACATCAGGTTTTTCTTGCTGAAAGATTACATTTTCTAGAATCTCATATTTCTGACATACAATGACACGGCAACATCGCAAGCGTAAACTAAAGTACAGAATGACGGAAACAACCAGACGCCTTTCGGAGACGAGATCAAAACAAAAGGTGAGGCAAGGTAAAATATGCCCAAGCGGTTTTAGACTTAATGAAAGGAGCGTGAATTGCAGTGGAATTGATAGAAAATGCAGAGAAATAAACCTGTCTCGGCGGCGATTGAACCTGCAGTCAGAGAAATATTCTCTAACGTTTTAAAATACCAAGAGAATGTGACTTCGGAATCATTATTTTACCTCCTGGTTATCCCTACGGAGAGGGGATCACTAATAAATGTACTTCAGGCAAAGAGTGGAGGAAGACAGGCGGAATGGTCGACACAAATCAGGGGGTAACATAGCGTATCCCTGATTTGCACAAATAAGTCAAGCTCTAAATACAGGTATAGTTCTCTAGCGTAGATATTTGAGATGAACCTCTCACTCACATACAAACCAATGACATACCAAGGACTGAAACCACAGGACCACATGTACATGTTTTGGAAAAATTCGATAAACATACAAGCAAGTTTATGTCAGACTAAATCGGAATCGAACCAGGGTGTCTGCTGAAACAAATTGTCATTTCTGCTGTGCTAAACAGTCCGATGGAAGTAATTACATAATAGTAATGCATTGCAACCCGGTGGTTGCACACAGGTAGTTTCTGCTTGCAGAACGCCGGAGTATCTCACTTCCAAATCGAGCCGGGTCATTCCTAGAAACAGTCTCCCATATTTGGACAAAATTTCTGGGACGGAAGGCAGAACATAAGTTTGCAATTCTCTATTCTGAGTTCCTTTCCGTTTGAAGCAACCAGATCTTTTTTATTTTAAAAAGGAAACAGCTCGGTTGCCATTTTCACGAGCTGGACCGCTATTTAGAAGAATTTTGTTTGAAACAGGTTCTTTACAGACATTTTATAGTGCCTTTCATGATGAAAAAAATATTTAACGCTGAAAAGAAACAAGCAATAAACAGTACCTTAGATTTTGAAATAAAAATTACTTAATTGGTTGGTATGCAACGGAATTTTGTATTCCGTTTTCAAAGTCGTACATAAAAAAATTCGGAAAGAAAGCCAAGGATGTGAACGTTTACCATAACATTTTTAACATACCATTGTTTTGGTTGCGATTTCAAAATTAGCATTTTGAATCCCTCCTTATCATGCCCTAACTTGACTTTAAAGGGCAATTTTTCATCAGCACAGTGCAGCTTGTAACTTCTGACGCACGCGCAGTAAATATTTCGTGAATGCATCTGCTTGCATTAAATATTGCTAAAAGTGTCTTTCAGTTGTGCAAGGAATGCTTGGTTAAACGCCCTTTCATGGGCCTATATCTCAGGAAAAGGTATTACATCCTAAAATCACGTGATTAACAGGAACCTGCCAATCACAGTAAGGCATTAGTCCTGTAAGTCAAAGATTAATTCGGCATTTGGATTAGACAGTTAATCAGATAATCAGAGCAGAATGTTAGTCTAAACTAGAAAATGTTAACAGAACTCATTCGCCTACCAATTAGGGGTTATCGTAGTTGACCTTCCCATGAGACCTTGTGATGGATACCGAAGCCACTGATCCGCAGGGTATTGTGGGTATTGCGTAGCGTTTCCATAGTGACCACTGACGTCTCCTGTGCTTTTTGTCAATGTACTGACCGGGGGAAGGCTCAGTGTACTTGACATACTAGAAAAAGTTGTCGGCTGCGATTCTATCAATGCAGGGGGTGCTGCACAAATGTAAAAAAAATCATCAACCATTAGACAATCAATGAATGGATTAATATCAGAGAAATGAATGAGAGAAAATTAATGTCTATGAGTAGAATAATTAGCATAATTAAAAACATAAGCGTACTGTTAATCTGACGTGGTTAAGCTCAAAATGATAATCCAATCAAAAAGGGGGGACGACTTAGTTTATATTTCTTAATATTCAAAGAACCCGACGCTACTGAAAATGACTTTGGCATTGTAAAAATCAGAAAAAACGCACACAAACAAGCGTGCTACCTTTCAATACTAAGTTACTCCATGTACAAAAAGTAAAAAAATCTACCCAAAATCAATTAAGATAAAAATATACAATTTCTCTTTCATTCTAAAGAAGACGCAGAAAATGTCTGCCAGATACCGTCATTACATAAAAACACCCAATTTTCCCTTTTCCCTTCCACTTCCCCACGCAATGATCAACCATGTCATGCCAAAGTCGAGTGCAGAAGTGCTGTTTATTGGAATCACCATGAAAATGGATTGTCATAAAAATGTGACGTCCAGTACAACACCTGGGTCAGTTGCCTGGACCACTTGGCCCGTCACATGTAATACCCCACATTTAAGTTTAGTAACACTCGTTTGCGTTTGATAGTAAATGTACCTATAGTGAGGCACTTTGTCAGAGTAATGTGAGCATGCGCAAACAACGTAAAACGCGTGCACAACTATACTGTGGCGTTCCTTATTTGGTGCCATTAACAAAGTAATGGGTGGAATCTCTTATTAAAATATCAACGATTATCAGTGCACTCTTATTCACACTTGTACAAACAAACAAACACTCTGACAACTACAGACAAACAAGCAGGGCAAGGCATGGCGCCACGCAATAACATCCTCAACATACAAGACATACACCTTTGTTTACAAAAATTACAGAGAGGACAGACATCCAATCGATTTCTTGGCAAACGTAGTGCCCATCAAATATAAATTTACAAATGCCTGTGCCTTGAAAACTAATAAAATCTCATACAAATTTCTATCCTATTGAATGTAAAAACCTTAAAATAACGCTAAAATTCACCATACGACATAAACAGGCCTGTGCTATACGGCAAAATGCAATGACGATAAGTAGGACTGGCTGCATCACGGGAAATGTCAAGACTCAATTCCAGACCTCATCAGAGGCAAGATAATGTTAACGTGTTGGAACCAAAGTATTCTAAACTGGGAGTCTGTGGTGCGTGCGTTATAACTGAATGTGCACAGCTGAACATAGACTGGAATACAAACGTAAACAAAGACCAAAAATGGCTCTGTTGTTTTTGTTTACTAACGGACGCAAGATAAGCAGCAGATTAAACAAACCAATAGGTGGCAAGAATATACTTTGTTTAAAGGGTGATATCAATCGCATCAGGCCCAAGTTGTGCTTGACATTGACAACGCAAATG
Source organism: Chironex yamaguchii (assembly GCA_024741275.1). Taxonomy (NCBI): domain Eukaryota; kingdom Metazoa; phylum Cnidaria; class Cubozoa; order Chirodropida; family Chirodropidae; genus Chironex; species Chironex yamaguchii. Next base: position 12,110 of record JANTCA010031214.1, on the reverse strand, counting down.
TAAAGACGAAATAATTCCAAACTATTTTGCCATGAAATCACTTGCCAGGTGGTGTCACTTTCAAAAATACCACATGAATTAGTTAAAAGAATTTTTCGTCATATACGTACGCCATTTACCACTCCAAATTAACGACGAAAAAAGAAGGATTAGGAACCAGAATGATATTGATGTGGAAATGCTCGCAAATCAAGATCATCGTGCTCTCTTCACTTACAGAAATCTCCCCATGAATCAACTCACCTTGCACATTTACTCGTCCTCCACATACATAATAACAGATACAAAAATAGGACACGCTTAAACCCAGTACCTCCGACAGCAAGATAGCCAATTTGTTCAGCTGTACTCAATCTACTTTAAATACTGATCAGTCACTCTCAGTAGATTAGAATGTTTCTCCCTCAAAATGAACTAGTCTTCTACCATAGCTTCTTGCGTCCCCTGACAATTCACAATACCTTCCTTCCGCCTTGCCCCATTAACCTCCTCTCTTTTCAATGCCTCCGGTATTTGCTTAATTACAAGTGGCAATCCCTCCGTTCGTCCTTTGATACCAGCCGTGATCGTCGTATTTAGCATGGGAAATTCTCCTCGACTCGTTTTCTGTGGGTCATTCTTCAAAGTAAACGAGTTCTCATCCTGTCTCCCATGTACAGACACCACTGGAAAAACGGTAGTTGGCCGAAACACTGCGCTTGTGGAATTAGTGTAGCTACCAGTTGCATCCCCGTTTATAACTGTACTTCCATTACCACCAAGTGACTTCGCTGTCATAACCTCAATGCGATTTTCACCGGCCACGACGCGCGGCAGGCAAGATCCCTTGACAAAAGTAGTTCCACTTGTGGCTTCAAACTTGCCCTCTTTGTCTGCATCTACACCCTTCACAAACGTACTTACCGATGGCAACGACGTAGAATCAGAGGCACGTTCACCGTCAGTATCCAGTGGTGTATTTGTAGCAGCATTCACATACTTCCTATGATGTGATTCCGAATGACCCAAGCGAATATCAGACGAGAAACACCCCATGGAAAAAGGACTTGACATTAGGGTTGTGGACGGGAAAAAATGTTGTGCAACCGGGCAAGGATAAGGTGACACCGCATTGATGTAACCTGGCGAACTCATGAAAAATACCTTACTGGCTACAGTGGTCACCAGACGGTCTGCAAATCTGGACAGGGTAAGGGTGCGCAGACTGTGTCCGGGTGACGCAAAAGACGCGCTCTGGGTTAGAGTGGTAACGCTATCCACATCAGTCTTACTCGTACACTCAATGGTAGGGGTCATCAAACCAAACTGATTTGCTGTGAAAATTTCACCACCATTCGACGTGGAAGCAACTGTCGTAGACACAGGAGGAGATGCTGAATGGATACTTCCGCGCGGTGACTTTTCCCGATCTACCGCGGTCCGTGAAGAGACGCTTTTTGGAGGGCATGGAATTTGATCAGGAGTTGATGTATTCACATTATCACGAAGTGGTAGGATGTAAGTAACCTGTTTGCCATTTAGTCCACGATCTTTGACGGTAGAATCTAATGGTTGTGAAACACTAGTTGTAGCTGAGCTATCCGAGACACAACTACGTACAACCGCAACACTTTCAAGATAACTCTCATTGGACTTACTTGTGAAACTTATTGACGTCGTCTCTGCTGGAGTATCAGGTGGCGTTTCAGTTTTGATGGTACCCTCCTCTGGTTGGGTCACAGTAATCGACGATGTGCTACCCCCTGGTATTCCAATTGTAAATACCGGGGTCGGCTGAGGGCTTGGAGTAAGAAATGAAGACTGCGGTGTTACAAGTTCATAGCCGTTTTGCTGTGTAGTTGATATAAAAATACTCTGCAAATTTTCTACCGATCCCCCGGCAACAGGCCTTAATTCAGTTAAATGAGGCTTGATATCCGGGGGAGAGTAGCGCGTATTGTTTCCCTCGACGATAGGATGAAGCATGTAAGAATTGGGCATAAATGGAAGATTCTGCGGAACACCTTGATGAGGATGTTGCTGGCCTTGCTGATGGGGCTGTTGACCATCTTTCCCGCTGTCTTGTTTCCGCATTTTCGCACGTCGGTTTGAAAACCACACCTATGATCAAATGGTACAATTACACGTCACAATTATCAAGCAGAATTAGCATTTCATTTGTCACAATAAGCAACAAATGGAAATGTGACCCGATGTCATCGTAATTTAATCACAGAAGTGAGTTTTCATGCTTTGAAAATCCACAAATGGATGAAATTCTCCTCCTTAATGATTGGGAAGCTACATCAATCGTAAATCAATCAATCAATCTATCTATCTATCTATCTATCTATCTATCTGTCTGTCTGCCTGTCTGTCTATCAAACATAAAACCCGACGACAGGAACTGGGAAATTCATGTAAGTTTATGTGCTTTGGCCATTGACTTTGTCAGTGTCAGATATCTGCTGCTTTTGTCTCAGCATATATGCATAAATTGCAGAGAATCCTTACCACAAACATTATAAGGCATTAAACAGCAGTAAAAAGGAGGATGGAAAAATCCAAATAACGTAACGCTGCTGATTGAATTTACTTAAACAAGCAAGGCTGAAATAACTTGATTGAAAAATGTAGTTCAAACTATTGAATATGATTTGATAATTATATAACACTAACATATACCATATTAACAAACATGTATTAATGACCTAAACACTGCTCAAAATGCAGTGCAAATTACTTCATTGCGAAATGTGTCAATTTCAAGCATCTCCATGATATTACTTCGGTGATTGGTGTCTACAGCAAAAGATGCCAGGTGGTAAACAACCTTGGTAACATTCATAATTTTCACCATAAGTTATTGTTAACTTTCAAAACAGGAGAATTTATACTTTTTCTTATAGTTAAGACTTAATTTAAGGCACACAGTCTTACACAGAGGTGTCCTTGCAGTAATATTTTCTTTCCCATATCTGTCATACACAATATTATTTAGCAGAAATTTTTTATCAGGGAGTTTTGTCTACACCTGTTCAAATCCCCTTTGAGAGTTCGAGGGATGGCAATTAAATCGAATAGACTGCTTACAAGTAGAGTTGCTTATAAGCAGAAACTAGCCGCCAACATGACAAAATTGTCGCTGATGATAACTGCCAATCCTTACTTTGCAGGCTAAATATGAATTAAAAGTTTTGTATGCAGATGAAATAAAACATGAATTCAAACTTAATAACTCAACTGGCAGGCTAGCTGATAAAAATTCAAGCTAACCACATTACTTTTCTGTTAATCAATTCTGGGTTGTAAAAACTGCTGCAAAATATAATACACACACAAAATCTAAACCAGATTCAATACAATTAACAAAAAACATTCATAACGGTATTTGCTACCTGTACCCTTGCCTCGGACAAATTCGACTTTTTCGCTATTTCTTCCCTAACAACGGCATCAGGATATGGTGTTTCCTGAAAAAGCTGCTCAAGCAATTCTGTTTGTTCTGGAGTAAAATTGTACCTATTTTTCCTACCAACCCTTTTTGGTCCTTGTCCATTGGTAATGTTGTTATTATTTTCTTCTACAACATGATCATTTGTATGATACATCGGGCCTAAAGTAGACAAAAACCAGGCATGAAAGATTATCTTTTCTTTGATAAAGGATATTATTAATGACTTTTTAAATATAAAAATTGGCAAGATTTTGTCATAATACATTATACCTTCCTATTTGTAAGTAATAATAACTATCAAACACTCAATTAGCACGGGAAACAAAAAAATATTTTATAAATATTATTTTCTCAATTTATTTCGTTATGACATTAAAATACAATTTCAAGTCTCACTTTACAGGTAATTTGGAATTGATTACTTGAGCCTTTCACATGGAAAAAAACCTTAACCAACACAATATTTGCAAGAATTACAATTACTTTTCCTAAAATAAATACAAATATAAATAAAAAAATGAATATAAATAAAAATATAAATTATAATAGCACTTAATACAGGAAAGACCACCAGGATACTTGCAGCTTACCAAGCACATCACTTAACATATCAAGTGTACCAAACAAGGTAGGCAAAGTTAAGCAATGAAATTACTTTAAGAAAATTCAAAACATATCTAAACTCATAGTATAAAGGCAAAGACATTGTGGTTCTGAAAAGCATCATTAGGTTTTGTAGGTGCCATGACTATTGTTGTGAGCTATATTACTTGCTATCATTTTGATTCCATATACACATTATAGTTACACAAACATCCTAAATATACAGAAATTTAAAAAATACTTTCCAGGTTTTTTCATCAACATTGTAACTATGCAAAATATAGGACATACCATCAGTACCGTTATCTCTTTGGATTTCCCTCTTCTCCGCATCTGATATAGCCATAGATGGAGGACCTGGAGGAGGTGCAGATATGCCGAGAATTCCACTAATGGAGTATGCCGATGTTGGTGGTCTTTGTAACTGGCCAGCTGAAAGGACACCAGGAAACCCAGCTGGTACCTGAGACAGAACTACCGAGCCATCGACATGTTTCATGTCAGGTACATTTTCATCTTTGCCTGTGCTATTAATGCGATTTCGTACAATTCTGTTGATGGAACTCACACTAGGAACATTTTCTTGATTGCATACACCATCTGACAACAGGCGATCTCTTATCTCCCATGCAAACATAGTTGGATTAGCTCGTTTATAATCCGCTATTTTAGATACAACACCTGGTGTGGCAACTTTTGGCTTGCTTCCACCAATTATGCCTGGCTTTATTGACCCTGTTTCATAATATCTGCCAAGGATTTTACTCACACACCCATGAGAGACACGAAGTTGACGTGATATATCACATGGTCGAACTCCTTGGTGTGCTAGTTCAACTATCCTGCGTCGAACTTGCTCAGGAAGTGGTCTCCCATTGACAAACACCCCTCCAAGCTGGTTAACACCACCATGGCCTGAAATGCACAAGAAAATGAAGTTGTGCATGAAAAACTGGAATGAGATTCCCATTACTACTAAGTACATTATAGTATAATTCAAGCAAACAGGCAAGATAGAAAGCATAAGACTATGTCATGATAAAGCTCCTGCCTATAAGAAAAGATCGAGTTACCTTATCGATTGCATGTGTACCATAAGTTAACATATTATATTCATCTATATCAGAAATTTGCTCATTTGTTAAGTTATGATTTACTAGACAAAAGAACAAAAATAATGATAAACACAAATTTAAGTTGATTTGATAATTAAAGATCCTGTTTGAGACACAAGATATAGATACATAAGACAAAATCCAACCTTAATCACTGTGCATTACAACAATTAAAATAACAACTTCAATGGCATTAATCGTTATTTGGCATAAATCTATTGAGACAGACATTAAAAATGATTAGTTATAAATTTAACTTACAAATATACAAATTTAAGCTTGTTTCTCAATTAGGTTTGACATTAGAACAAAATAACATTACTATGTATAAACAGTCTGTGTGAACACATTGCCTACAATAGTCTATGTCCAGTAAAAATGCTATCTCTACACAATGCTTTATCCAAACACCAGTATATTCAGATTAAAATTCTGGTTTTCACTAGGATTAAGGAGTTAGCTTTATTTTTCTAGTTGAATGTTTCGATAACACTTGGTTTTATAGATTAATAGGTAATAACTGATACTTTCAACACTACCCCTCTTCTTATGACAAAAATTCACATCTCCACATGCAAGCAGTGAATTGTGGTAAAAAGTGCACAAGATCATGGTAGAAAAGCAAAGGTTTTGTGGCAAAAAGCAATCTGCCACGTGCATTCCTCCTTTGCTCTAAACATGTCATGCAACACAGTTCACAGTTCAACTTTCACATCTACGTGCTCTTAACAGAACACTTTAAATAATGACCACCTCCAAAGAAATTTTAGGGTTATTAGGAAGGTGAAGATTTCTCAGACAGCTAAAGTTCTGTAGACAGAAGAGTAAGTCTTTTACCTGGACTCATGAAATAATTACCCCCACATTGAAATACTCTTTTGCTACTGTATTTTGCTAGTACATTGTCAAGTGTATAAGATGGCACTCCATGCAACTCGTGCAACTCATGCAATCAATGCAATGCAGCTATGTAGAAACAGCAAAAGAGACTAGCCTGTTGGAAACACTGTGTGTTTAACTTATGTGAACATTGGGAAAAACAATGAGTACAATGCTGGGATCCATTATGATTCATTTTTCAGGTCTTTAATATGAACCAGCTTGAAATTCGAACTCAGACATTTCTGCATGCAATGCAGGCATTTTGCCACTAAGCTAATAAACAGGAAGTCTTCAATACCTCATTTCAAAAAGTGCAGACGCTTATAGGCATTTTAATGACACAGTAGACAACACAATTTATCACAATCAATCCAGGAACTCATGAAGTACAAAATTTATGATCAAGATGGAAACAATGATTCCATAATAAACATATTAACACATAATATCTAGGCTCACACATAATATTTTGTCACTATATATTTCAACAGTATCAGATATGTTAATTAAAATCCATACCAAAATAAATATTTGCAGTTTCTATCTAATTTTTGCTAATTTTGTCATGTTGGCATGAATTATACAAAAACATGCACAGTGGAACACAAATATCCATGCAGACGTGTTATGTCATACAATTAAGAGATGATAAAATTAAGTACATCTCTATCTAATTAAGTACATCAATATCTATTCTCTATCAACAATTTTTCAATCAAATCAATTGTATCATATAATGGCATTTGATGGAATTCTACAAATTCCAGGTAAACACAATGATGCATATTTACTTCATATTATTTAGTTATTTAGATTCGAATGTCACTTAGCTAGTTAAAGGCATTTTGAAAAGTGGCAATGAACATTTACTTCCCTGTCAGAAGCTAAAATGTGATGCAACCTGACCATCAGACATTAAATAGTGTCCTATTTAATATGTAGCTTAAATTCTTTTTAAAACAGGTAATTCTCAAATTGAAAATCAATACTGGACTTCCATATAGGTCATCCTGGAAATACAGCAGTATTCAGTGCATCTATGTACCTCAAAAATATGCCTTGTCTGCAGTTTGAATAATCTCATGAGTGCCAAGTGGAAGTCCTGATAAACTAGCAATAGCACTAAGTGCCTTGCTCATGGCCATAAAGTGGCATTAACCGACGTCCTACTTTTTATTTCAGAAATTTGAATAACCAACACACTGCAGATTATTGAAAAGGGACGACACTGTTAAATCATTGTTTCTTCCACAGTGTTGTGTTTTCGCATTAATAGTGATATCACCCAATAAAGTAACTACTTAAACAAGCATATAATTCTTTGACATCGCCTTGAAGGTTTATGACATTGCACTGAAAACAAAAGCTGCCATATATTTCCTTTCTGATGATTCATACTCTGAGGAGCATCAAAAGGAAAAGCTTTTTAAGTATGTTTTTTGCTCAATGTCGCAAACCTTCAAGGCAACTTCAACCCTTGTAATAAATAGATTGTTTATATATTGCTTAACCTAATAATTGCATTGTTATCCATCTGTCCAATGTGTAAGATTGACGATCAAAATGTTTTACTGCAATCTGCCTATATTACCGGGGAGCTACTATAGTACCCCAGAAAGCATGGGGAAATAATTAGAACCAATAGTGCAACATTACACATGAAGCAGCTTATACCTACAATGATGGAAAGGTTTTTAAAAGAATCCCACTGACATCATGGCTCAACATGTCACATTTCCTTAAACCTTATCTTCCGAAAAGGCACCACATTTTATACCTTTTCTTAGGCCTTGTTTTGTATACTTTATACACGGTATACTTTTGGCATGCTTTCAGATGCTACATTCCTTCTGAGCATTACTTTGTATTTGAAAGTCCCAACTCTCTCTTTTGCTGTCAGATGTTTTTGCTCAGATTCTATCCTATATTAAAAAGCTCATCAAAACATGTAGATAACTTTTTTCATTTTTCTTAAGTGGCAATGTTAAAATTTCAATGGTCTTATCTTTCTAACACAAACCCTTTTTTAAAAGCATCAACATGACTTGCAAATCTTATCTCTCAAAACTATTTCTCTAAAAATAACCTCGCATATAACATAACAAGCATAATCCTAAAAATGTTTAACCTTTTTCCTGTTTATATAGGCTGGAGCATTATTTATGACTGACTTCTCAACAAAGGAAATACTAGGTTTACTAAAAAAGTATGCAATTTCAAAGTAATGCTAAGTGTTTGATTGATATTCTCTCTAAAAATAGCAAATCATACAATGTTTCTATAATCCTTGCTGGATTTGAATGGCATTATGGACAAGTACACCAATATTAAACTCAATTAACTGACTAATAGGTCTGAATTACCTTATAACGTTTTGAACAATAACTGTCACCTTGGACAACAGGTAGATAAAAATATTCAGCTTTTGGAAAATTTAAACTTCACTTATATGACCAAAACAAAGATCATACAATGGCAATACACAAAAATGCTACGATTCCATTAGCATATTTTGACACACTGATATGTCGTAAATTCCAGTAAAGAGATGTCTTAGACATGTTTCTTGGGGCAATCCATTTGTTCAGGACGTGACAAGTAAAGAGGTTTCTGTAATATATCTAGGCTTATTTTTTGTTTTGAAAAGTTTTTTAATTGTTTCTTGATAAAAGTGTACCAAAAGCTAAATACTTATTGGTACCTGATAAAGTACTACTGTAGTACTTATTTGAAAATTGCAATCTTGATGTGAGCTGGATGTCACATGCAAAAAGGCATAAAAAACTAACCCTAGATACCATTTGAAAACTCTCTGATTCAAACTATAAACAGGGAAGTTCAACTGAACAAGTTCACTTCAACATCCAGATCAGTCTCACTGCAAAAAAAATTCCTGTGGTCCCAACATAAATGTAGTGTAAATCCTCAATATATTTATTGTTTTAAAGTTAATGTACAATGTTTAAACATTATATCATTAAATAGAAATCTATTTACACTATAAAAAAGCACTGTTCTTGCTTTGGCACAGTATGAATTAGGTTTTGAAATACCATAAAATGCCTGCCCAAAGCAGGTTAAAATATTGCAGATCTATGTATATATACTTCTGAATTATTCATGAAGACAATTGTGCAAGCAAAAATCACAATATAGGCTTGTACTTCTTCCTTAAAACCTCTTCTTTGTCTAACATTAAATTTTAGCAATAGTTATGCAAAAGGTCTGCATTCAAAATTTGTGAAAGAACTGACAGGAAATTACAACTGATAGGAGACAACGTTGTACATGGGGCATTTTTCTAGTTCACAGTGTAAACCCTGAATTTCCTTCAATAAACCTGTCGAGATTACTTATTACAAAAGTGCTTTTTAAGAAAAAAATGACGGTTTTACCAAGATAGTACACATTCATTATAATAAAAACAAACTAGAATCACCGGTTGATGTGACTCTGTTTTGAATGGGATTTTAATGTCAACAACACAAAACTTCCACATAAAACATAACCAAGACTAAAATATACTAGTTACTTGTGCAAAGACGTTCCACCATAACCTAAATGCATACGCTTGAAATCATACCTTACGTGTGGTGTGAAAAATAGTTGGCTACAGGAAATGTTTCAAAGATGGCATGCTTAGCCATGTTTGGAGTAACACTACTACAAAAACGCGTCTTTAACAACAAGAAAATGGCTGTTAAGTCCGAGGAAAATGTGTAAAATCCGCCAGAACGTGATAAAATCGCACACTCAAAACTGGTTAGGATCAAATAAAGATCTGCAAATGGTGATCCAAATGATGACAGGCTCTCAAACAAAACATTCGGTCTATTTTCACACGACTATATCCAGCATTTCACAACTCATCTACCATGTCTATGAAATTTGGTGAATTCTGTCGCCCCTAATAAGACACAGATTACCACTTTTTTTTTATTTACGAAATTCTACTTCGGTAGGTACATTCTACATTTACTAATCAAGTAGCACCACAAATCACTACCTCATACTACAAATCATATCAAACTTATCATTGAACAGGTGGTAAGTGAAACAAACTAAATAATTCACGAGAATTGAACCGAAATCTATATCAAGGCTATCTTCTCGTGCTCACAATGTCATATCAACTATCAGTGTAACCACATGAACACAGTAGTGTCTCCTTACAGTACAAATGTTGATTATTACATTGAAATATCATAACCATGTTAACGCTGAATTGTTAAATTAGAAACGGTGATCACTCCCAAATACCTTAAGTGGCTGTAAACAAGCTATAAGTATTATGACATTCCAGTACAAATTATCCACCGCGTCCACCACGGTGAACGTTGCTTCCTGTCACTATGAAGGCCACCATGAAAAAATGCATGAAACCAACTTGGCTCATCAATAAAATGAACAACATGAGCTAAAAATCAAAGCTCATTCAATCAAAACCGCGCTCGTCAAAAAGCACAACTTGTGCTCTCCAGGTTTTTTTAAGAAACTATAAATAATTTAAGAGATACCGCGCAACTTCTGTACACTACCTGAACTTTTACCTGAGCCCACATGTGCCATGGTTTCAAGTTGGCTGCTGGGTTTATTAAACAAATTTTCCAGAGCTATGCACAGGAACAAGACAAAATTCACTCAGCCTTGAAACGGTGAAGTTGTTTTCACGGTGAGTTAAGTTGTTCAGGATGGATGACTTTCTCAATCATGCGTTTCTAACACTTAATGCTTGGGTTCCGTCATGAATCCGATCTACGGCAGAAAGAAATTAGAAACTTTGTCAACAGAAGCACTATCAAAGTTGGCGAGATTTCACTGCAAAATAAAGACAGCAGAATTACAAATATCATGCTCACCTCTTAAGAACAGAAGTAAATGGCTGGGGTTTAACATTCCAATGGTTTTTTATCTGCTTTAGTTGAATTCTGAATCTAAAATGATGGCTTGCTTTGAAAGAGGAAGGATTTGAGCCACAATCAATGGCGGACTTGATGTCAGTCAGCCATTGTTATGATTAATTTGAGGAGACAGGATCAAGATTGGAAACGTTAACTAGTATAAAATTATAGTACACGTACTATAAAAGAACTAAATATAAAGTGTACATAATAGAAAAATGCAGAGCAATGTACTTATCGGGTCAAAATAATTTACTATATACCATCTGAGTAAAAATATATAATCTTGCATCCTTCAAATTTAGAACAGTAGTGGTTTGGGCAAGGCAGGTTGTAGTTTGGCATTGGATAAAGGGGAAAGGTATGTGACAGTTTTATATAAGACAATATATATTATATTCTATACAATACTATACGGTATATATTGTCGTACAGTTTAAGGTATAAGATACGAAGTAGCATGCAGCATATAGCATTTACTATTATACAGTAAATAGTATAGACATATAGTGTTTTAAAATATGTAGTATTATACAGTATATAGTATCATAAAGTATATAGTATCATACACCATAGAGAATTATACAGGAAATTAATAGAACATAGTTGTAAAAAGTATATAGTTCATGCGATTACAGCATGTTACTTTATATAGTATTATATAATTTATAGTATTGGGTAGCATGTAGTATAATGCAGTTTACATTTAGTTATATTATACAATATTTAATATATAGTATTACTCACTGCATGGTACATAATTTGTATTCAGTAGGCATAGTACATAGTACGTGATGTAAAGTGTGTTGCATGTTATACGTAGCATATAGTCTAAAGTGCACATATCATGTATGGTAAATAGTATGTAATGTGCAGTTGATTGTGTTATATAAAAAAATTAAATTATAACAATGGCATTGATACATACTATATAATAATATAGTAGGCAGCATCCAAAGATGAATAGTATTGCTTGGAAGCAGAACTAGACATAAAACATATATATAAAAAAGAAAAAATTTCCATTGAACTAACCGCTGGGTTTCAAGTTATGATACAAGGTCTTATACACAAACCCCTGTATATGTATAAAAAATATTTCGAAACGTTAAAAAGTGTTTATTTCTTGTAATTTATACATATTGAATAAACATGGATGATTGAGCTCTTGAC
>JANTCA010031203.1:0-21472 GCA_024741275.1 Chironex yamaguchii | reverse complement strand
TAGCATTGCTTGCACTATTACAAACTACTACTACTACTACTACTACTACTACTACTACTACTACTACTACTACTACTTCTACTACTACTACTACTGTTACTAGTACTAACACTATTACTTCCACTATTGCTTCCACTATTACTTTTACTAGTCCACTGCCACATCACGGCAATGAAATCGAGAATCCAATGTAGATACCTTGGTGGTAAAATTTCGATGCAGGGTCGTATGGTGCACTCATAAAGAGAACTAATAGTTTAAGGTGTAAGGAGGTTGTGGACACGGCTTAGAGAACAAACGTTTATTGCAGCAGATTTAGCAACTTACTACTACGATTGCTTAATGTTACTAAGTCATGCTAATACCTGTTTGAAAGAACGTGCCAAAATTTATTAACGCAGTGAAAGACTTAGGCTGAACATTATACAACCTAGAAAGTTAAACGTCTCTATCACGAAAAATACTGATTTGTAAACAATGGGAGAATCTAGATGACATATGTTGAGTTCTTGTACCACCATGTTGCTATTGTTTGCCCTATTTTTATGTTGCCTTTTTCTTAACAGCACTGGTAATTTTGTCCGCACTGCCACTATTTGCTGCGTCGGGAAAACTTTCATTTTCGATGCCAAACATGGCTAACTTTGGATTCCAGTATTCATTTTTCCTTTGCATGTACCTTGTTATGCTGTTTGGAGGTGAGAATATTGAGCAATTAAACATGTCTTCTTCTTGGTGTGTTGGTAAAATGTTCACTCTTTGAAATCATTTCCGTTTGAGTACGAAGCATGCTTATGTTTCATTTATTAAATGTGTTGACAATATATGAAAGTCGAGTTTCTAGTTGCACAAATTACTATCATGTGTTAAAAAAGTCCGATTAATGTATACATTGGTCTCCAAAGAGGACTGTAGTAATGCAATCAGCAAATCATGTCATCCCAAATTCACTTCTGAGAAGCAACGTCCCAATAGCTCAATTGTCAGACTATTCTGTCCGAACAGCAGAAGGTCGTGGGTTCCTCTCGGGTTTGCTGTTCAATGCCACTTGCATGTATTTTTTCGGATTTGCAAAACGGAGTAACTTAAGTAAGCCTTTGGCTATTTTCAAGTTTCTCGATCTTGGTACTGTGAAGAGAGATGACCATGTTTAGTCTCAAATCGTACTGGTCAAACACTGTCATATACAAGCGTACATACGCGCACAAATTACACACCTGCAAAACAAACGTATCTACCGAGTTCTTCTAAAGTACCTTCACGCCTTGATCCATGGTCCGAGCAATGGATCTGTGTACTAGTGAGCATCACGTGGTCAGCGTTTACCCCTATTATTACACATGCGACTTAATGACACCTACCCACTTGATATTTTCTCATTTCACGCATGCCTTTGCACGAGCCTGGCGTTTTTTTTATCCTTGTAGGCATGTGCGCGTGATTTCCATCACGATATTTAGCCGTGACATTGTGGGTATTTGCCAGTGGATTTAACCATTTCAGCTGTCCCACTGGTCTCCAGTCCCCCATTTTCATCCACGTTTTGGATCAAGTATCAGATTTACTGTCGGTTAACGGTTGCCACATGTTATCTATGGCGCGTAGTGTTGCTAGGTGCGTGTTCATTATAGGTTATTTTCTCATAGTACTTACATATCGATTTTTTGCTCTGTATGTAACGTGAGCAATATTAAATGTCTCGGCAGTTGTAGATGACCTTCTTACCTTTCCGTTTGGCTTAGTAAGTTGTATTTATGCGCTCGGTTGGATATCAACGACTGCTGATGGGGAGCCTCCAGTGAGATCGTTTTGAAACATATCAAATTGAGTCGGTATTTAAAAGATTTACAGTTATTAGATAATCGGACTAAAGTGACTGCAAAGTGAAATTTGAGGACTTGGAATGCATTGAATTCCTGTTTCCGGTACTTAGCATAAACTGATTTCTGTGCGTCTTAACCAAGTATGACTGAAGCTTCAGTTAGTACCATTGTATGTGAGATAGAGATGGGAGCAAGGACCTTAAGATGAGAATTTTGGCCGCCAAAGTGAGAGTCGTAAAGGCTTATTAGGAGCAAAGTAGAAGCCCCGTTGTTTCCTCGCCTAAAGAAGTCTGCTGTTTTGACCCTACGTTAGGGAATTCTGCTACTATTTGCTTTCATTCAATAAATTCAGTCCTCTTTGTTTCTTTTCTTCTTGCTTATTTTCTTTCTTGTGCGCGATTTTTACTGATTTTCGTAAGTTAGTTTGGGATTATCTCAGTATAGAACATTACCATATGCCCATTAAGTTAGGCCAGTGCTTCCTCTTTTTCGTTAAGCAAAGTTACTCATGGGACGTAATACTAGCCGGCAGTTGAGAGCTTTTATGAGACTTGATAATGCCGCCAGGTGACGTTCTCCAAAGCATTCTAGAACGAGTTACACAAAGGAAGCTGGCACAACCAGATCAGGTGGTTAACATTCACATTACACCTAGGCCGACTGTCGAGTTTTCTGAGAACACTTTGTGATGTATTTTTAAAAAATTGACAATAAATTGACTATCGTGCTATGATATTTCTTTATACCTATTTTCAGGAATTGTAATACTTTCTTATTATTTTGATAGGCGGCTTTATTCAGCTACGGCATATGCTGATACTGAGACGACGAAAACTTGGAACCCGAAGGAGGAGAGATGTAAAAAGGGATTAATCAAGAGCATTCAGGGACTATTTACTTTTCTTTTTTCTTTTCTGATCCTCGTTTAACAATCATCGTTTTATTGATTCTTTAGTGGTTGCCAGTAAATAGACGTCTTTTCCTAAAAGCGGATGGGAACGGGAAACATGAGGAAGTGCTCGTACTTTGCATTTAGTCTCTAACACTCTCAATTTTAAAAAATATTTTTACCTGCCCATACTTGGCCTTGGTTGGTTATTGTGGTTTATTGACAAAAGGATTGTGTTTCTAATTCTAATTCTGTCAACTTATTCTGATTTCGCGTTCCCTTCCACAGTGATGGGTGTCGTAGAATAAAAAGGTTTGGTGAAAGTGATAAGGGGACTGTAAGACTGTGAAGTAAAGAGGTAGATACTAAACTACACTCTTGATAGCATAATACTCGGACGTTTTTGTGTTTTCTACCTGTGTAAGAGTAAAGAGGTTTGCGCCTTAAGGCATGAAGGAATTGATGACTCGTCTACATTATATATCAATCTGCATTATACATCTGTCTACATTATATATCTCTCTTCAGCATATAGCAGTTGACATTATACATCTATCTTCATTATATATATATCTTCATCATATAGCAGTTGACATTATACATCTATCTTCATTATACATCTGTCTACATTATACATCTGTCTACATCATATGTCTCTCTTCATCATATAGCAGTTAACATTATACATCTATCTTCATTATATATCTCTCTTCATCATATAGCAGTTGACATTATACATCTGTCTACATTATACATCTGTCTAAATTATATATCTCTCTTCATCATATAGCAGTTGACATTATACATCTATCTTCATTATACATCAATCTACATTATACATCTGTCTACATTATATATCTCTCTTCATCATATAGCAGTTGACATTATACATCTTTCTTCATTATATATCTGCCTACATTTTATACCAGTCGACATTATATATGTTTCGACATTATGTATCAGTCTACATTATGCATCGGTGCACATTATATAGCAGTCGACATTATATATCTTTCTACAGTAAATATCTTTCTACAGTATATGTCTTTGTACATCATTTATCAGTCTACATTATATATCAGTCTGCATTATATATTTTTCTGCATTACATATCTGTCTACCTTATATACCTGTCTACATTATACATCAATCTACATTATACATCTGTCTACATTATCTATCTCTCTTCATCATAGCAGTTGACATTATACATCTATCTTCATTATATATCAGTCTGCATTTTATAGCAGTTGACATTATACATTTGTAGACATTATGTATCAGTCTACGTTAAATATCTTTCTGCATTTTATATCTTTCTACATTATACTTCTGTCTACGTATACAGCTGTCTAAATTATATATATCTGTCTACATTATGTATCTGTCTACATTATGTATCAGTCTACATTATATAGCAGTCGTCATTATACATCTGTCTTCATTATATATTTGCCTACATTGAATATGTCTACATTATATATATCTCTACATTATATAACCGACGACATAAGCAAAGATTAAAATAATTGCTTTTGTCACGTATCCTTTGGGTGTCAATGCATTTTTATATATAATATGATTTTCTTCCACGCACGCTTAAAACATACAAAAGTGGTGATCAGGCGTTGCGCGAGAAATCGAAGCCGTATCACCAAGGCCCCCTCTTAGTGCAACTTCTGCGGTAATCCTCCTCTCCTGTTGCATTAAGAGGAAGTTGTTCGGGATCCAGCCTGCAACCCTCAGACTCAAAATCCAACACTGAAACCGCTGTGCAATCACGAAACAAAAGTTTTGTGATGAACGATCATGATCAAACAGTGTTGAGGTACGCTAATATTTTATCGTCCTTTGATTTTGTTTTTATGTGCATCGCTTGCCAGCCTATTAATGCACACTTTAATACCTCCACTGATTTACAGAAGGCGTGCTTTAGCATTTGTCTTCTTCCCTTTTTCTCCATCTTTCAATAATTCCAGTAATGATAGTAGACTATGCTGATGTTGCCTTCTTAATTCATGGGTATCCATGGGTAATCCAATTCATTTGCAGGACCAAAGGATGACAAAAGGTAAGAATAATTTACAAAATGCATTGATGGTTAGAGATAAAAAGTTCGTGCTCCAAAACCGCCACCATGTGCACGTTGGTAACGTAAAACCCATGATGAGACGAGTAATCTCTTTGCCATAACTAAACAGCGACATTTATTTATTTAGTTACATTCCCTAAAGTTCTATTTCATGACCAGTTCTGTAGCCTCTATTATTTCTGTTAGTGTTTTCTATAGCTTTGATGACTTCTAAAGCAATCACGGTATGCGCTACTCAATATTGACCCTTAATTTCATCAGAGACAGACCACAGAGGGGCGCCTCCCTCCCCCAAATCTATGCAGCCAGCACTACTTATAATGAATCGGGTATTCGGATTCAGCAGGCGCATTGATCTTTGCCATGTGATTCGAAAAGGTGGCTCCAGTTTGTATATGGCACGATAAAGCTTCCCCTCTTTGCTTATAAATTTTTTTGTCTCGTTGGTTATTACCAAAATAAAATTCGAGAAGAAAGTGCTAGTCTAGGTGGTAATATAAGGCCGAAAAAGATGAGACCGAACTTCTGACAAACACCATGCATGGTCTGGGACGCTGCACAGCGCTCCACGACAAATAGTAAGCTGTTATATGTGAATTACTGGTAACACTTGTTAACAAGGTGAGATATCAGAGCAACGTCACTCACTCTTAGTTGGCTCAAGCCACGAAGTACTAAGGTGAGTAGTTAGAATTTCAATTCATAAGCTTTTTTAATTTGCAAAAGTCTCTGTGTCACTAATTATGTGTTCTTAGCGATGAACACAATTACGTGAACCAGGTAAATCTTCGTGGGGAGATAGATTGGTGCAGCTAAAACGCGCGATAGTGATTTCCATGTCTTACCAGTATTAATCTCCGCTTACAAATGCTCGATACCAATGCGATGGTAAAACAGGGTGCCATATCTCCACATTGCTATAAAGTGAAAAATTGACGCGAACTAATCTAGTTTTTGGTCTTGAGGCACTTCGTTGTGACATTTTATTTAACAAATAGCAAGCAAGAAATATTTACGTGGCGATACTTCGAGATATTTATGTAGGGAATTTTAACATTAAAAGCATATGAAGATGCTTGAGGAACAGCTCAACAGTGCTGCAATACAAGGAATAGAAGGTAATCATTAAAAGGCATCCACTGAGAGGGAAACAAAATGTTGAGCATTTGTAATGTCTTTGATGTATTGAAGTCAGATCATGAACTGTCTGCTAGTTAACATTACATTTATTGGATACAAAGTAGTTAAGATAGCCTTGATGCTTAACGAGCCGAGAATGTATGTGATGTCATAGACAGGAAGTTCCCATGCCCAATAAACGGATAACGTTCATGCCGAGCTTCACATGTCAGCATGAGAAATCTATTTTGACGTATATAGGGGATTCGATCACTGTCGTGTCTAAGAAGGAGGCATCTTGATATAGGTAAAGCATTATCAGAAGGAACAGTCAAACTATGCAGAATTAAGCAGAGATTAGCGGTTGTCCTTTTTTGAGTTCCCAACACAGATGGGGCACTTTTCACTTCGTGCTTTCATGTTGTGAAATTAGAGACAGAAGACACCTAACCCTAATGATTTATTGTTTCATCATCACAGGGGTTATGCTGACTAAGGGTTTGAAAGGTTTGTGGGAAAAACAAAGATCAAGTAAAATGACTAGCTTCTGAAGATTCACT
Organism: Chironex yamaguchii; assembly: GCA_024741275.1. Classification (NCBI taxonomy): domain Eukaryota; kingdom Metazoa; phylum Cnidaria; class Cubozoa; order Chirodropida; family Chirodropidae; genus Chironex; species Chironex yamaguchii. Next base: position 14,989 of record JANTCA010031203.1, on the reverse strand, counting down.
GTGACTGAGAAAAGAGATGTCCGTTATGTCATGAGGCTTTCAAGTTTATTAGTTAACGATAAAAATCCCCTAATGGTACCTAATGAATTACAACGGTATGACTTTTCAACGTTAGCACTATGACCAGGGCTCACCTCCATTACCCGCGCCTCTGTAGACAATCATTATGATGTAATCACCCGCTCACGTACTGATGATACACTATGGAGTTATGCTCGCAGTCTTAAATTCTCATCTAAAACTACAGGAAATTAACAAAGTGACCACAGTATACCAATTATAGCATTGAAATGTCACACGGGCGCTGAGATCTGCTTCTTGCCTCTTCCTTTTAGGAATGACATTTCCCACTTTATTTTTAACGATCCTGTTAACAGGCCGATTAGCATGTAACAGTAACTCCAATGGGAAATCTTGTTTATTATAATGTAATGAGAGAGTTGAAACGAGTTGATACAGGCGTTTCTTTGTCCACAGTCGTTCACTATGTGCTTTTCCATCTTCATTGAATATTTTTGAAACCCTAGCCTGGATATTCAATGCTCTGCGATATCTGTGTGGAAGATAACCACAATCACAGTATCATAAGTGCTAACTCTATCCTGAATTGTCCATAGTGTTGTCTTTAAGTGACCCTGATAAATGCTTTGCTCGTACGATTAGATCTTCATCTTCTAATGGTCATTAGAATTTGTGATGAGCGAGGGAGTTAAAGAAAGATGGCATACCGTATCACTTCATCAGTCAATATTGTCCACTAGTCTCTCGCAAGTCTTATTACACCTTAAGCACTCTTGATAGTTTACTTCTATATTTATCTGCTTGCAAATGTCTAAATTTGGAGCTCACATTTCAAACGATGAATTTGGCGTGCACAATTAATCCACGTCAGGCTTTCTTGGACGGTTTATTTGTACTCATTCAGCATCACAGAGGCAAGAAACGATAGAGTTTTTGAAGTGGAAGGGATACGTTGATATTACATCGTTTTAAATACGTCGTCATGAGGTTGTCAATTATGCTTACCCACATAATACTGAAAATATCAAGCTAACTCATGCACAAATCATGAAGAATTTTGTAGTCACAAAGCAATTTCTAAATTTTATGACAAGTTCTACTTTTAATATTTTCCTCGACCTCATTGGTTTGTGTATTCACTACACTCCGCAATCTTCGAAAGGTGAAATTTCTGCATTTACTGTAGCTGCTCACTAATCACTTTGACTAATCTTAGCAGTATGATCGCGGGTTTACGTCGCGTTGTACTTACGCCTTGTGATTCACTTTGCCTTAATCATGGGGATTTGGTAGCTCTCTATATACTGTGACACGCCTAGCGTAGGAGTCAAGCCCGCAGAACCAAGATCATTGAATAAAAGGCTGGTCTCTTGGATTCAATAGACGATTCCTCTGACTATCAATTGGATACCTGGTCATAAGCTTGCTAAACTTGTTTTCTATATGAGGTTTAATTCCGTCACATTCTGTCATGAGCAATGTGGTCACGATGCCATTTGGTTAATAATATGAGACGTAATGCAACAAAACAAAGAAGTTACAGCTGCAACAGTTGCATCGTGAAACGACGATAAGGGTCCACTGGCCCCACTTATTTAAAAAAGACGGGACCTTTAATGTCTTGTCCCGTTAGTGAATCATCTTTCATGACCCCTCAATAACGTAAGAGCTCCAATAACCCCTGCCTAACTATATATAGCAATTTGCCTAACCTTAGAGAGCAAAACCCTCTTCATTGCATCTCGAAGTGCTTCTCTTCTGTTACATAGGAAGAAAGTATTCATGACAACAAGTTTCGTGATGTTGGCAGTACAAAAAACGGTAACACAGCTGTGTTGACTAATCCAACAGTCTCCATACTTTTGTTTTTAATTGTTTGTAAAACGTGTCTCAAACAGAGTATTGAATTTTGCGATACAACAATCAGCTACGTTTGGATTTGTTTGTAATTTCTATGACTGTGTGGAATGATTTAATAATAATACGATTTAAGCTTGAAAGTGAAAGCTGCAAGGGTGAATTCAGTAAGTGTGCATTCAGCAATAACATGAGAGGGTTTCGAGCAAACCTTCATCTGCACAAAACTAGTCTAAACGTTTATATTTAAAACCGCAATCAAACATCGTAAAGTTGGTTTTTGTTTGAGCTCTTAAAATTTGGACCTAAAAATGTAACTTTCGTCCAACTTCCTTGCATCAACCTGTCTCCGACGCCCCAGTAGTCATAGTCATACCTTTATTTCGGCCTTACATGAAACAAGCATACTAACCTGCATGTCTTGATCAAATAATTTTTAGAATAATATGCCAATTTTTAACCTTCTTGACTTTACAGCCATTATCTTGTACAAATTTAATATATCTATCTTTGAGACTGAAAATTAAGCAACCGCGCGTCCTTATAAATGTGATACGTTTTACCAGCGTACAAGTGATGTGAGCAGCCGTGATATAGTGGATAAGACGGCGATTTTGCAAGCCAAGAGGTTGCGAGTTCGAACCCATGTCACCACAAAAAAGTGCCATTGATCAGAGAAGGTAACTGAAGCCCACCCTCATAAAGAGTTCACTAGCTAGTAACACTCTCTAAACCTAGCATGGGAATCAGCTAAGATTTGAAGCGACTATGCTACAAAAAAGAAGAAGAGATGTACCCATTTTAACATGCCTTACTGTTTACGGTGGTCACAATATTAATTTATTTATTGTACATGTTATATTCTTGTATCCACAATTGTCATTTTGCCTATTCCAACCATCAAGTCTTGACTACCAAAATCGGAGACATGAAATCACGCCATATTAGACTGCGAACACCTCTTAATATCGGCTGAGCAGAAATTGGAAATCATACAGATAAATGATGGAGAACTAGTTTAATGTGTCGAGGAAGAACTCATACTAGTAAGCACACTTTCAAAATAAAGTAAGATATCAATTTGAAATATGGGGAGAAATAAATATGATGACCAACAGATCTTCATAATAACTTCCTTCACAGATCATATATTTGACAATGATATGATTTTTGTGATTCTGTTTGAAAGCAGAATATCGGAACAACTAAAATTATAATAGCGAGGAAGCTTTTCTAGTAAAGTATCGAGAAATAAAATTCAGAAAATTACGAAAACTGGATTTAGAAGAAGTGGAGAAGGGGGCCGTTTTTAACGAAGTAAGAAGAGACTGGTGGAATCAAATAAGCAAAGAGAAAAAAACAGGAGAAGCTTTTAAATCAATCTTTTTTATGTATCCATCAAGTTTATGTTAACGATTATTTAATCCATCTCTATAAAGCATGCACATCATCACATGCTGTGGTATTGTGGGGACAACTAAAACTTAGCAAAGCCTTCGAGAATTCTGGAAGTTGACTTCGACCCTCCATAAAATTTTTGGAACTGCTTGTTAACGCTGGTACGACACCTAATTGATGAACAATGGATGCACAGAAAACGACAAGGCATGAACTTAAACTGAACGGAAGGCAAAATAAAAGTTTACTGTAGTTCTTTTTTAATACACTAATACGCATTTTTCTTTCGCTTGGTATATGATTCTGCATTTATTTAACGGAAGTCCACCTTATTGTCTGAGGCTCATTAAAACAGTGAGATTTCTGCTCGATGTGACCAAACCGCTTAAGTCCATAAGTCAGAAATTTATGTCTGTACTGAATCTGAGTTTCTATCTACAAGTGGAAGGTTTAAAAAGTAAGGCTGTGCAATTTAACCACAAGGCTATCCGCACCTTACTTGCTTGTGATTTCAAAGTGTTCTGAAAAGGGTGTCGTTACTATCACCATTTGACAGGGACTTACATAAAACTTGGAGCAAAAAATTATTGTTTATGGTTTGCGTATGCTATTCCACTTGTTTATTTGTATGTACTTACTCTAATCAGTGCATCTGTTTTGGGGGGGGGGGATGTTCGCTATCTAGGCATGCCCATCTTTTATATTTAAATCTCAGCAGTCGTCTAAGGAGACTTTGTCCACTCTAATTCAGTGGCGTAAGTTCTTTGTTGATTTATTTATTCTCCTCTGAAAACATCAATGAATCACCTTACTTGTTTTAATCATTGCTTATGCCTATAAATGTGTAAACCAGGCACAGTTATCTCTTGGGCAGTTCCTTTCTTTCTTTCTTTCCAATTGGTGAAAATTGATAAGTAGGTTTATAGTAACCAGATCATGATCTTCGGATGTAATTGACGAATACTTAAAGCGGAAATTGCAACTGTATATCATCAACGCAAAAACTGTTATATGAAGTATGTCCGCTTACGATAACGTACAGATAATGTGTGACTCACATGTAGAAGTTAATCCTTACGCAATGGATGAACATGCAAACCATTTGCACAGGATTTAATCACTGTTACATTAACAGGAAAAAAACCTGTAAGGTTCTCTCCTAGAATGCCTTGAAGACATAGACAATACACAAAAATGAAGTACCCTAGTGCTAGTGTGTCACAACATAATTATTAAGATTATAGCTTGACATAAAAGAGGTAACACTACTGTTTCCTACGTAGCAGACAGCAGGCCTTTTCTGGGTCCAGCTTTCTCGTAAACTCTTCAGGAAGACACCAAGTCGCCCAATTTTTGGCCTCTTTTTCGCCGACTACACTGTGACATGGTGAGAGGCTTAATAGCTGAGACCACGTGGAGCCTTGAATATCTAGTTAGTTTTGTTAGCTGACTGTTGTCTCGTCGCTGCAAGTTTTTTTATTTCTGAAATTACCGACTGACATTCGTTTCTTCATCCATGTGATGTCTTGCTGCTCTACCAAGTGAAGAAGAAAACTTTTCTGTGGCCTCTTGTAATTCTTTCGTAAGCTTTCTAAGCTTAATTTCATTGAAACAGAATCTATTCCAAAACAATTTTGAAAAAATCATTAACATTTTGGAATACGTAAGTACTGCATATCAATTTCTTGAACATAAAGTTCTTTAAAAGTAACTCACTCCTAAAGTGGCATCAGAAGTTGGCTTATGCATTAAGTACATATTAAAAGCAAATTCGAATAATTCAACGACTGGCTTTTGTGTACCTAGATAATCAAATAATGTATAATGAATGACAACTGCCAATGCTTTAGACTTAAAAAAACAAGGTTCTCAACGTATGTCAAATGAAACACAAATAATACTCTTTCGAGATGAGAAATTCCAGTTTGCTACCTTAAATGTCCTTTAAAGGTGACTAGTGTTACTGTAATTATAACTCAGAAGATAATCCCTCAAAAGTTTAGACTTACAAGATCTCAGCATGCCATATCAAGTCCTCAGTCATTAATATCTATATGGTTTCTTGTACAGCATGCATTGGAAAGTAAAAATCTTTTGATAACTGCCTATATTTTATTCAATGTCACCAATGACGTGAGAAAATTAAGAACAGACAATCATTGTTCTTACAGTTATAAGAAACGTTTTCCAAAATGGACCTATATCGAGTCATCTGTGAAATACATCGGGCGTATGTTTACGGGCTTAGGTTACGAATCATCGTTAAGATTTTTGCGCAAACTTACCACTTTTGAACAAGAACCAGTTATTGTCGACTGAGATTAAGTGTCTTTAACTGGAGTTTCTACTAGGATCGTTCTAAAACTTATTGCTTCTTGTGGGATATTATTTTCTAAATTTTAATACCATTGCCACGGGTGTCCATTATGTTCGACAGTGAAAGCTCTAACAAGTACATAAAAAATGATCAATAACGTGTACATGTACACATTCTGTAAATCAATCTTAATGACAATAGCGACAAATACTAATAAATAACTAGCCGAATACACGCATTACTTTCATCCCATTACTACTACTATTATGCGTTCCTCTCTGGAGGTTCCGCGGCAGATAGCATTTGGGCCCACTCTCATGAGAGTCTTCTCCACCTTTCTCTGTTTTGTGCCAGCTTTTTGCACTGGTGGTATGATTCACCACTCCATTCACGTATGCTGTTCAACCATTCTGTAAATGTAACTATTAGCTCCCTCGGAATTTGTCTTACAAAACGTCCATATTTTGTCAGCAGAATTCAACCTCGGATTATATTTTGCTAGCTCTTCTTTTTGAAACCTTGTTGAGACTGGTTGCATTTATCAAGTTCATTTTCATCTACAGATAGCTGTGTAGCTAGCGAAAATTCAAAAACGTTTGCTACAGACAGAGCACAGTATCTTGCCTGTAGACATGACTAAGAAGAGGCCAGTAAGCCTTGGGGTTAATTATCTGTTTGTTATAGTATGACTAATTTCTCTGATAAAGTTATCAGATCATCCCGTTGCACAATAAATCAAAGAGTTAGACAGAATAACCTAAAGTACGTTAGCCGTTAGATGTGTCCTCATTTAAAAAGGACAATTTATCAACTTTTTACAGTAAAATGGTTTACTCGTATTCAAAAGAATAAAGTAATTTCCAATTTATTTCTGTCTATATGCTTAAAAGACAAATTTAATTATCTGATTCAATTTTTTTGCCGCAGCACTGGGTGTAGACTGCCGTATATCCCGAGGTGTTCCGTCTAATAACTAATAAGAAACCGCTCACATATCCAAGCAGTAGAAAACATTGGTTAATAGAAAGTAACCGCAAGTAGACTCACTTAATAAAATTTATAGACAGAAAACCTATGGGCGGCGGCCAGAGTATTAAAAAGTGCATTGACAAGATTAGTTCCATGGGGAATCACAACACTTGCGTTACTAAGAGTTGACTTTGAAGTAAAACAGTGTAAGATTAATATTGAGAAGTTGAAAATCTAGTTAACGGAAGACACGAAATCCCTTCAGGTCTTGCATTAGTAAGAAGTTGAGGTGGAAATATGGCATACAGCATTTTCTCACTCGTGTAAAATGACTCAAAACAAATCCTGGTGCTAATGTACAGAGGATTACTTTTTTAAAGGGGCTAGTATCTGGCCTTTTGATCTTGGTGCCCGTCGGAGGAAGAAAAGCCTTTTGATACACTCCGGAACACGCGATTCATGGACGAAATTTCTCCCGTTGAGCACAATTTAGATGGTTAGCAATGTTGACTTGTTGTCTGGTTTTCTGAACAGACCACATCAAAGCGTATTGGTGGATACTGAATGTTTCTGCATGTCTTACAGTAGTTACTAAGTCGGAGAGGAGGATGACATAGTGTGGTACAGTACCTGCTTACTGTGTGATACATCCCCAAATACCTGTAAGTCTGTAGTGAGGTAATAATCAAAGCACGGCATCAAATTTATCTCCAAGAAACAACGCCTTGGTAGCTCAGTGGTTAGAGCATGCTTCAATGAAGGCAGAAGGTCGTGAATACGATGACACCTAGGGTGATAGACTTGCTTCTAAGGATTTTTCAAAGATTCACTAGCATTTCTGTAATAACCAAACCTCGTCACTTATACGTCATAATTCCTTGCGATACGTTGTGATGACTTTCGGCAAGGTAACACTGTTAAATGCCAAAAGAGCTGCTTCAATTACATTCAAGTAACCAGTTACCTCAACCAACAACTATACAATATTTTCAGACACAATATTGAGCGAGTAATGCAGACATACCCCTCCTAGTCCAACTTAAAACCTTTCAAGAGCGGTAATGAATGGATATTGCCATAATCACCTATAGAATGTGATATTTTAAGTGGCCATGATAAAAGTAGAATGTTACCACTGTAGCCTTGATGAGTATTTTGATGAGTATTTTCGATGAGTATTTTGACGTACCAATAAACAAGCTGTTATGTGAATTTTACATTGCCGGAGCTTTAATATAGTAATGTTTTGATTTTCCTACCATTCTCGTACATTATACACGTTGTCATAATCATCATCTAAAACAACAATCATTATCCTACTCCGCACCAATTTTCGTCGTTACCATTAGCAACAACAGTGGTATCCACGCCACTCCCATTCCCATCACCCAATGTTCTTTTATTATCAACAACATAGTGCCAAAAGGAATGATGATAAGCATGGTCACTATTATCATCATCACTTGTGTTAGAAGTATAATTGATAGCGTGGTGAATCACTGTTGTCGAAGTCGACTGTCTTCATTACGATCATAATCGTTCCTGCTAAAATAATTGTCTTCGTCATCATATTGCTTGACTAGAAATAGTTTCCTCTTCGAAAAGAGAGGGCCCTGATTAAACTGCGAAAGTGTTTAAATCTAAACAAGGGGCATGAGAGACTTGCATTGAGAATGTAATCGGCAAAATGACAAAGAAGCTTCTTTATGGCGACGCAGAAAGCGGCAAAACCTTTACCCTCAAATTTTTCTTTTACTCTCGATTTTTACCAAAAACTTTACCTCAATTTGCTCATACAAGAGCCAGTATCCTATTTCATTCTGATGCTATTTGCATTGAGAGGAGGTAACATCTCGCAAAACAAAGGCCTTTCCTCCTTTCCGTGATTATCACTCTATCTGCAACTAATTATCGAACAAAGCTGTTTGTCTCTCTTGTCAAGACAATTGCCTCTGTTGGCTTGGAGATTTCATGGGAAAAACTGTAATCACCACCGTCAAATATCCTCATTTGAAAGGAACTAAAGAGGAAAAAATTCTTTACAGCATATCGTGCTAGGTCTTTGGGCTCAAGAAAATATTTCTAACAAAAATGGCTTGGCAAATCAAGCGATGACATACCGAGATTGGTTTCCATGAACAGCAGGACGAAATTATTCGTATGGAGCTTTCACCCGGAACAGTGCTATATGCATAAATTATTTCGTCTTAACACTTCCGTTTCACCAAGAATTTAATTTGGTGCTACCAGCCAATAGTAATCTTATTTTCTGTTGTTGTTATAGAATTAGTTTGTCCTGTTGTGAACAGCAGTCATTGATACAGTCAGGAACTTAAGCACCATTGGGAACTGTCAATGAAAGAAGACTCCACTGGCCGACTTCTTGTTTGAAAGCCTATGAGTTAAATCTGTTAGCATGAAATCCAACCACAGACAACTTGGAGTAAAAAGATAAAGTTTCACGTCGTGCAACAGAGATCCGAGTTGAGGCAGACCCGTTTCGGTTGCTGTTCAAAATGGCCCTGAAGTTTGTGCTTTTTTGCTCTTTTGAGTTATTGGTTCTGTTTATTTTACAAATCAAGGCAAAGGCGATAAAGGAAAGAGACCAAATAGGTAAGGTGAAATGTATTTCATTAAAAATAGGTTGTATGAACGATATGGATTGTTATGCTAGTGCAATGACAGTGAACTGGTTTTGTCAAGGACTTTTTTATGGAAGAGGCGACACTTGTTCAGAGGATTGTAAATATGAACTTGGAAACTTTACATCAAAAGATAGTATTGGTCGATCACTTGCAACATGTTCATGTGAAAACGATGCTCTTTGTTTAACTTATCGTGCGAGAGGATTAAAATGTTTCAATAACAATATGAAGTCGAATAGAACTGGTTGTTCCTCTTTGCTTTGGAAGTGTAAAAATGATGTGAACTGCTCTAGCTTGTGGGAGAATTTCTTACTGAAATGTACTCATCTTATCTCTGGTACGGAATGCACAGAGGAATGTAAATCTGTGATGAAAAAGTTGTACAGTCATCGCCTCCTTACCGGATATGAAGAATGCGAATGTGATGGATACATAGATGATGAAAAATTCTGTCGAGGAGTGCGTGCTCACTATGATCACCTTTGTAAACCACAATCCAGGGGCAACGAAATCGATAACACGGTGCTGAACACTGTCGAAATTGGCACGCGATATCAGCGTGATATTGAGCCCAGTCCGAACGTAGGGGATGCCATTAAGCAAACAAAAGGCATATACCTGCTCATTATACCGTTAACACTCATCCTGGCCCTGGTTGGATGCTGAAGTGACGGCATCCCATCAGAAGAACTTAAAGGGCTCGCACATGTTGCACTCCTTACAAACACCATTTGGCGATTTATGGAGGAATTACATAAGGTGAAATTTACAAGCTTTGTCGCTTACAGTAGATTCTCCTGACCCACCAAAGTTGGCCAAGTGGCACCGAGACCTTGGCTCCTACAATGGTAGCCGAGATTCAGAGAAGGTTAAAAATGGCCGGTTCCGGCCCTGATAAGCTGACCACAGCTTTCTAGGGCATGATTTGAAATTTGACGTGCTTTGCCGCGTGGATTGGTGTGAGTAGGATTACTCAACGTAAAATTTCCTCATTTCACGCTGTTGTGGGGCGTTTGTTGTATACCACCAGTCAAAGTCCAACGTGAATCAGTTCCGTGATAAATAAAGCATTTTGTTGAAGAGCTGATGTCAGTCTTTCCCAAGAATTTCACATGTATCTTAGCTGTGGATCACAACTTGTCAACAGTATCACCTTGAAATGTTGATATGTTCACATGATGAACAGACTGTTTTTGTTTTGTGTGCTTGATGGCTTAGTAAAGTATTTGTATTGTTATATTCAATCCCATTCTATAAACTTACTAGTAATAAGTGGCTGCATGGGGCTTTTTTAGATCCCCGTGTTTTGTTTATTTTGTAAATAATTGCACTCACAATTAAGTTGAATAAAATCAGAATAATTTTTTAGTTATTTTTTGAATTTGAGCTGTTTTAAGATATTCTTTTGTGACGGCCGGTTATAGCTCGACCTGACATGGAAGTTACTAGGCCTAGTTCTATGGCCATTCAAGGATGGATCCGATTCCTTCTACCCCAGTTAAAGTGATCCGAACCATTCGGCTCTTCCTTATTTTAAGATTAATTCCTTCACCTGCACACTGCTCAAGCAACGCGTGGAACTACTTTGCCCACACTTACATTATTCCACCTGTTTTATAAATATAATCAGTGGCATGTTAATGACCAATGGCACTCTAGCAGTGCACAGGAAGATTAAATTTATCCAGGGACATAGTGAGAAATTTCTTCCTTAGGTAGATTCCAACCGCGATCCTTTCATTCTTGTTTCGAATAGTTTACCAAACCATTATCAAGTCATTTGCTGTGTTGTTGAAATTGAATAATAAACTGAAAGATCCCTAGGCGCACCAGAGATAATCTAAGTCCTTCGCGGCAATCTTACTCAATCCTTTTTTTCAGCTTTAACTTGTGTTGCACAGATGTGCAGACATTCGTGAAACGCTTTTATTTCATCATTTGGCAAAGCTGTTTGTACACGTCACGTAGTTGTAGATGTAGATGTTTGCATTAAGCTGTGTTATGTTATTGTGTAGCAAATTTGAAGCACGTGCAGCATTTGTTTTTTATTTAAGGGAGAACTGTGCGTCAAGAAGGCGTGAACAACTTGTGCTTGTCAGTGAAGTCCATATGGCTCCCTCGTGCTAAAGGGTGCAAGTTGGCATAATCAATTATCAAGATACCGATTTCCAGCCCTGCAGCGTTGCCAATCACGTGTATTTCAATGCTGTTGATGCTTATTGTCACAGTGCTGCAAGCGAATAGTTACTCTACGTTACTGTTGATAGTAGCTTTGGTGTCAAGAAGCGCGGGAATTTATTCACAAAAATCTGCTTTAAGCTACGAGCATGTTATTCTGTTCAAGGAATTTTGCCTACTAAGTGGTCTAATTTTCCATATTGACATATTTCACATTAATTGGTAAAACAGACAGTTTTCAAAGAGACAAGCATAAATTTGAATGCTGAGTTGTTGATGTAAAATGATGATTTGATGTTTCTAGATCATGTAGCTGACAACGGAATGGCCTATTCCTAGCTAAAAGGAGAAAGGAGACATCTTAACTTGTAAAGTGTCAGTACCTTGTAAGGAAAAAAACTACTTTTATCTTCGAAGTCTAGTATCCAAATTGGGAAAGGAAGGGACGTAATGAGTCATAGACGAGGGGAGCACCATGAACGCTTATCAGCAGTAAAGTAGTAAATTGACGAAGAAACCGCGAAGATTTTTAGATAGTAGTAACAAGTAAAGGAAGGAACAGCCTTGATAGTCAGAAAGTAGTAACAAGTAAAGGAAGGGACAGCCTTGATAATCAGAAAGTAGTAACAAGTAAAGGAAGGAACAGCCTTGATAATCAGAAAGTAGTAACAAGTAAAGGAAGGAACAAGTTTGATTTTAGGTAGTAGTTACTAGTTGAGGGATTAATCGCGAGGGAATGACAAGATACTGATCTGGCTCTCTTGAACATTGCAGGCTTCAAAGTCCTTTAAACACCTTAGATCTGCAGCCGTTAGAGGAAGAAAGTGACATGATGAAGTAGTGAGCTGTTGACACTTAAAATAATCGTCTTCATTTGTACTGAACTTGAACTACTTGATGCAGTTGTATCTAATTTCTTCCTTACCAAGTTGGTTAATTATTGGTGGATTTACATTTTTGACACTAACCCCAACAGGAACACTGAATTATTCGCTCACTTTTGATGTTACTAATCGCTTATAAGTTCTCATACATGCAGTTTCAAAATTACGAAATGATCGTCTCCATATGTACCAACGCAAGTTCTCAAATGTGAAGCTATCTGCACAATGACCACGAACTGCACATTTTTGACATCAAAGCTGTGTTGAAATCAACACTCTTCAAACAACAGACTCCAAAATAAACAATTCTGCGTAACAATTGAGGTTTTATGATCTAAAGTGTACAAACTGATTAGGATTTCTCTGTAGTTACTTGATTTAATCTGTCTCGTCGTTCTTAAGATTTTATTCCTTAATTTGTCCCAATTAAGGACATGGAGCGATAGACACACTTACAATGTAAACATAATTTTATTAAGTGTCACTCTTTTACCACGTGCCACGCGACCTTGCAAGGTTATTGCGCATTGCTTAGGAGCCCCGAAGGTCCATATTATATCTTGCATGCACGTAAAATTCAAGTCAACAAATTCGATGTCACCAAGCATGCCTTAACTTGTTTTACTGTTTACACTCATTTGTCGTGTTTGGCTTACCATTGATGACGAGTTAATTTATCACATCTGGATATACAAAAGAACCAGATTTTTATGGCTTGGGAAGACGGGGGCGGGTCAAGTGCAAATCTGAAGGGGGACGGTTAATATTTGGGACAAAGATTAATTTTGAAAAACTTACGATTGGGGTTTGCTGTATACAATCATTTCGACCTTCGTTAATGAAAGGTCCTTTACTCACGTCTAAGAAGAGTTTGAAAGCAATTTTGTTAAAGCAGTGATGATATAGTCTGCGCATAGTTAATCAAAGTCCTTTGATTAACTGTGGTCTGCGTGACTGCAAGTCTCATATTTAAGGGGCTCAAAAATTCAAAAAAGGGGCGCCAGACCTGTTATAAATCGGCGAGTGGGGCAACTGGCTCCAATTGTCCACCTGAAAAGAAATCCGTCACTGTAATACGACAAAATAAGACGTACCGATAGATTTCCAGGACTCATTACAGGAAACTCAGCTGACAAGTTTTGTATTCGTCTGATCATTTACAACTTGCTTTTGAACTGAGGAGTTAAATATTGGAAAAAACTTTCAGTAAAGTAGGAGGTGCAATGCTAGTGTGTGGGTCAGGGAAGGAATGTAAAGCATGCGTGGGCATCGGATAACGATTCCCCGTGATCGTGGGCATCGGATAACGATTCCCCGTGATCGTGGGCATCGGATAACGATTCCCCGTGATCATGGGCATCGGATAACGATTCCCCGTGATCGTGGGCATCGGATAACGATTACTCGTGATCGTGGGCATCGGATAACGATTCCCCATGATCGTGGGCATCGGATAACGATTCCCCATGATCGTGGGCATCGGATAACGATTTCCCATGATCGTGGGCATTAGATAACGATTTCCCATGATCGTGGGCATTAGATAACGATTCCCCATGATCGTAGGCATCGGATAACGATTCCCCATGATCGTTGGCATCGGATAACGATTCCCCATGATCGTGGGCATCGGATAACGATTCCCCATCATCGTGGGCATCGGATAACGATTCCCCATGTTCGTGGGCATCGGATAACGATTCCCCATCATCGTGGGCAGAAACATTCGTGAAAATCATTTCCTCGTACTATAGCAAAAGCATACGCTTTAAAAAAGGAAATACTTAATATGTATCAAACTTTTTATGAACAACAGTAGAGGCTAAATACACTTATCACATTACTTGTTATTGTTTGTACACATTTTATGCCCTTCACAGCGGAGAGACGAATACCTCGCGAAAGGTTTCCATGCAGGAGGAAAGAAAATCTTGACATAATCGCCAATTTTAAACTGCGTTCAAACCTGCAATGCGTCTGCAATATATCCTGGAAGTGTTCCAGTTACGACATACTATGCTGACTACCTTGCAAGGTAAATCATGTGGTCCGTAATAAAAGTACATTTTACTGGTCAGCTGACATGTAGAGAGAAAACCTAATAGTTAAAACAAATCGTAGATAAAATACGGCATCAGTAGCCAATAGTGAACTCTTTACGAACAAGATCAAATGCTATTGCCTTGCCAAAATTATCAATAAAAAATCATTTTAAAAAGACACCGGGAATTTTTATAAAAAATGCAGCTAGTTATGGATGGCGCCAAGTGAGGTTTGAGGGGTTATCCCCCGATTTCTTGTGCAAAGAAAAATGTTTTTTTTCTTATTAGTAAGAACCTGCCATGTGCATTATTTTAAATATTCGTACCCTTATTTGATAGCCAATGTGTCTCTATCAACAATGAATAGTAGTTTCACTAGCAACAGTGGTCATGTGATGTCAAAAACATGTGTTGTCAAATCGTGATGCATTTAAGTGACTTTTTGGTCAATCAATGCAGTCATCTCGAGCTTATGAATGGCAGTATTAAATGCATCCAAACTTATGACAACAGAGCATCAGCTTCCTTGTCATCTGGACAGTTTGTCTAATGCAAAAATACACTACAAAATTCAGCCACGTCCAAACATGTTAGGTATGTAAATGCTATATCAATTGACAAGGGTGGATCCAGAGGGTTACAACAGTTGCGGTTGCAACTGTCGGATAATGAGCAAAA
>JANTCA010031202.1:32472-43330 GCA_024741275.1 Chironex yamaguchii | reverse complement strand
AATAGCTGCACTAAGTGGGAGCCGACCGGGCTCGAACTTGCAATCCTCAGACTTAAAAGCCACACTCAAATACCTCACTATATATATATCACCTATGTTATATGTATTCCTCATTCTGTCGCATGACTAAGGCCTTGTAGGTCGAAAACTCGCGGATAGATCGTTACCACCTTCAAAAGAGCTGTAAAGTTACAAAGTTGTTTTATTTCATAAACATCATAGGGTCACTAAAGCACACAGTCGTGCTAAGATGCAGTCAACAAACATCGTTTGTAGCTTGCTAAAAGCGCATTCGTCTATGACTTACAAATCTGATATCTTAAGACAACTACGTCATGTTTACTTTTCGGTAATTCTTTCCCGACTCACTATTCTTTTTAGTAGATTTCAATTTCCACCTGGGATATCCGTTGCAGTCTTCTTGAATACTAGCAAGTTACGTTAGGTCAACACCTCAGCAATAGACTGAGTTTGGCTAACAGTTAACCTATGTACCAGGTACACAACTTATGACAGCCCAGGTACCGCAATTTGTGACATTATTTCTGAATCTTGCAGGCAATGTCTGGTGCCTCAAACATTTGGAATTATTGTGTAGCTACTGCATCAAGAAACCGCTTAAAACCAACTAAACAACCTGTTATACATCCGCTTCGTTGCTTAGCATAACTAGTGTTGCTTTATTGTAAGATAGGACCGATGTCCCGCAATTATGGTGTTCACCACGTGTTTTGACCTTTTTTTCAGCTCCATTTGCATACCATCAGTCACCTAGACTACAGTTGTTTTAACGTGTTACTTGGCAACGTAATCAAAATTAAGAGGATTTGTCGAGGCTAAACAAAATAAAAACTGACAAAAAAGTAGCTCAAAGAAGATATTTCATTCTTACCGTACAGAGTCGTAACTTCGATGTCCCTAATCTACTCAACATCGCAGGTTATTTTCACAATAATATAACATTGACAGACAAGAACAAAAATACTTACTGTGTCTCTTTTAAAATTTTAAGAACAGTTCAGTAGATTCAATAATCTCCCTGACAGGAATATATTTTTAACTTTATGGACTATCACACGTTAACATACGTTATCGCACGTTGATTTCCTTTCCAATTACTGGCATATGCATGTTTGTTTCTATTAGTTCCTGCTTTTCTGTGACCCAATCGTTCCCTTTTGACCTTGTATGCCGCTATGTAACGTCGGTTTATTTTACTCACATCCAGCAGATTTAAGGTAGTTGTGGCATGATTGGAAAACCATCAAATTTGTTAGCTAAAGATATCGAGTTCAAATCCATGCACGGCAGAAATTACCGTTACCTCCTAGGAGTATTTCTGCTTGAAGGCGCAGGTTGCGAGTTAAATTACATCAAGATTGGTAACCAATTCTACCTTAAAGACAAATAGCGGTCACTGGATCTTGTGATGAACAATATGGCTTTAAGCATTATTCCCCACTATCTTTTGTGTGTATTTCAATTGTTTCTTTCTATGTATACGTCTTTTGGTTCCAGTTCTCGTTCTCTGAGACCTACCTAGATCACTCTGGTATTCTCATTCACGAATAGTCTGTTTTCCTTTCGAAAGGGCAGTAGAGTTACAACTATACTTTGCATAATGGTTGTGAAGTCCATGACAAAATTTCCAAGATGAAGAACATGAATAAGATAATGAAACGTTATGATTACTGCTCTAATCAATACAATACTTACGACCAAAGTCAAGGGGAATTCTTACATAAAACATATAACATAGGACCCTTAAACAGTTTTAACAGGCCTTTACAAAAACGTGCAATATATGGAAGTAAAGAAGATCAAAGCTGTATCGTGACTGCCTATCTTAGTGAAGGATGCTATCTTTCCACCAATTGACTGGTTACACGGTCCTGCTCATACCATAACACACATGTATTTTGATCGTTTTGAGCACTGGGGTACACAGCCTCCCAACAAAAACAGTTTTCTTAGATCATGGTCATAGATTTGTTTTGACTAGTTTTACCATGCTATAATGTCACTGACAAATGATTTACACCTCCGAAACGTACCTTTAACGTCTACTACTCACGAATTTTCTTTTTCGTTTCTACATTAGAAAGCTTGTCAGCTTTTCCCCATCAAACAAAAATAAGCAGTGACTTTAAAGGTAAAAATGATGTGAAACTAACGCATTTGGCTCTATCCACCAAGCTTCTATTTCTAATTCGTACAGACGTAGTATAAAGGTGTTGATAAAGTCTGTGGTCTATTATGGCTTTTCAAGGAATCATAGATTTATCATCAATTGCAACTTTGCCATCACATAACGCATCCGCAGATATACACATCAGCTGACAGCCAACATTCTTTACAGTTGGAGCTAGGAATGGCGATTATCTGTTGGCCTGTTCGCTCAGCGGAGCTCACATGTGTGAGAAGGATTGGCGTCAGTTAAAAAGTTAAAAAGTTAAAAATACTATTATTTCTTAGCAATTTTCAGGGTTAGAAATTTCACATGAATAAGGCAGGAGCTCCTTTTACATTAATATTTCAAATTTGACAAAATCCAGTGATAAAACTGCCCACAATTTACTCGTTCGCAGTATTGATATAAGCATGTAAGTCTTTGACGGGCACGCCCTTCATTCGAAGATAAGAATGTTTCTTTAACTTAGAGACGTTGCACTAGTTCAGTTTTAACTAATTTATAAACAGCGCGACTTGAGACAGTCTATCGTCAACCAAAACGCAAAAAATACAGCTTCCGATTATACTCACATCCAATGAAGAAAAAAGACCGTGTGTATGTCAGTTCCCTCCATTATCCCTGAGTGATGCCAATCATGATCAGTTTTGTGTTTAGCTTGGTAAACTAAGTCTGCTCCTACGAGGGGTTAACAACAGTTATAATATTTCACATTGAGTCCTGAAAATTAATCCGATCTGCAATGTAAAAATCTGATTTCACGTCAGGAAGTCAGTTGCAGGTAAGCAAGTCAGTTATCTTGTTTTAGTGAACTTTACAATACAGATTTGCCTTCAATAAACTACTTAGCTACCCTCAAGATCAGTTGCGAATAAGATTCAATTACAGAACCACAAGTTACGATGAACAACAGCTAGCCTGCAAAATTAAGTTGATATATCACGTAGATTAATCTCTTCGCCATCACAGATGACACAAATTGACTAATTATAAAAAATTCATATCATGATGGGCGCATCCCATATCAATAATTGATTCTATAAAAATATTGTCCCCTATTTCAAAACGGAGAAGCAGAATTAACTCTATTGGTGTTACTAAGAGACTTTGGAGAGCTTTCAGTGTATCGGACATCCAAATGTAAGAGAAAAGAACTTGATATAAACATACAATTGATATTGTGTATGTGAAATAAGAAACGCCAAATAAAATACTAGAAATATCATCAGTCTACGCACTCCACAAACATATTACCTTCAATATTAATCTTTTGTCTGATCACAGTTACACTTGCCGAAAATAATTTTATTATTGGGCACAAAACGAATTGATAAGGATAAATTCTAATACACATTAAATCCGTGCATATATCGATGCACAAGGACAAATATGCATACACCTGCTATGTATCTGTACATGTATATTCCACTCGTATATGTCTATACATATACTAATATGTATGTGTGTATATACCTCAACAGACACAGTGCTTTTTCATATATTTGTCAAGAGTGGGCATTACCACAATAGCTGCACTAAGTGGGAGCCGACCGGGCTCGAAATTGCAATCCTCAGACTCAAAAGCCCACACTCAAACCTATATATACATATATATTTGCACAGTTAGTCGCTTTAGCCACTGAAACTAAGTGTTCATCCCTGGCTGGCGTCTGATGAGGGGGGGGGTATCTTTTAACACTTATAACTTACACTTATTGAAAATAGCCAACAATCAAACCGACGTACCATTCTGAAACAGAGAATCGGTGGGTAAGCGGGGGAATTGGTTGGCTTCTGCTTTCACCGAGGAAGTGGTGTATCAAACTATTGTCATAAAATGTGTTTTCTCTCAATTTTAAAAATTTAGATTTCGAAAAGTGCCGCTATGGGTACCCCAGCCATGCTTCTTTACGTTTCCTTTCCTCAAATTAAATTATCACAAAGTGTTTTTCTATCATTACCAATGTAATTGTAGATCATATTTCAGCTGATATATCATATTACTGACATGTATATCACAACACTATTATTATATGTCATTATCATCAAATATGACTGACTTCATCTCAATCAGTTAGAATCGTTTGTAAACTCTTTAAAACAAATCTTGGGTAGTGCACTAACTCGTATCATTGCTCTTTGCAGATGCATTTTCCTTGTAAAAGAGATATTTTGTGCCGAGGTTACCATTTACACAATCGGATACATTGGATACAGTGAATAGAAATAATATTCTACGACTGTGCCAAGGTTTAAGGAAATAAATAAATTACTGATTGCTATAATTTCTCTGCCCTATACCGAATTGATGAGGAGTATGAACTAAAGAACACACACGGACTTATCTCAATCACTAGCAATCGCAACTAAGTAAATCACAGGGTTACAAGGTAAATACAGGGAATTAGACTGTCAATCAAAAGATTAGGTAACTGACAAAATTACCATAATTATTACATAAACATTATAATTGCCAAGCTAAAGGACTTGATTTATCACTAAATTTTTTATATAATATTTTTATATAATATTTTGAGTTGATATTTGATGCCAAAATCGAAATACGGGTGGAGTAGGGTCGAGTAGCGTCGAGAGCTGCTAACTTGATAGCTAGATCATTATCTCCACGATACATTCAACTTTGGGAACACTAGCACCTTCTTGGCAAACCAATCTCACTGGTGTTTGTGTACACGTGCATCATGAAAAATCGGCCTACATTCCTGAAACAACACATCTGGAACACATTCTAGGTCTTAAAATGGTGGCCAAATGTATCGATCTTTTACTAGATACTTGTAAAGAAAAACACCGGGTAATTAAGCGACTCGTTTGCTTAGGGTGTTTGTGAAGTGTCAGAGTGAGAATAGATAGCGGAGACATCACCATAAGATAAATATAATAAATTAACCACCCTGGTAATACCGTACTTAATGTAAACGTCGAAAAATTACGCCAACCTAAATGTTACACCAAGGGGTGGTGGCGGAGGCCCTGGGGTGCTTAGCTACCTTGTTAAAATTAAGAGAGTTTAGGGAGGTTCAGCCCCCTCCTATCGAGCTAACGTTAAGTTGGGTAAATTTTCATCTTGAGTAAAAAAAACTTTAAGATTCGAACTCAATTCAGAAATTTTTGTCTGAGATTGCTGAAGCTCTATCCCCATACGGGGTGGGGTTGGGGAGGGTACACTCATAATTAGAATAGGAATGCCAAGGATAAAGTACAGTCAAACCTTGGTAAAATGTACATCTGGGGACATCGAGAATTTTCACGATATAATCAACTGACCAAAAAACTGAATACCAAAACGCAAAATTTCAAAAAACAAACTATTCTAATACCACTGAAATTACTGGCAGTATGTCTAAATATGACTAAATTGGTCATCCTAAGGAAGTTAGAAGTGGCTAATTAAGTCAATTTTTGTCTTCACAAGTACTATCACTCAGGCGATGCCACAGTTCACTACCTTTGTTCATTACGCAACTTCCGTGGTAATTCAGATGTCTTTTTGTTTCGCCACAAAAGCGTCAGTTGTATATTAAAATCACTTTGATGTAGTTTGGGCCAAAATCTGAACGTGTATGACAAGTAACTTTGAGTTGTAAACAATAATGTTTAATGGAACAATGCATTAACCATAATCGGGACTTAAGATTTTGAACGTTCTATGGACGCAGACATCGTAAACGGGGTACGCGGTACTGATGTTTGACTGTACGAACTGTAAACAGAAAAATTATTATTAGAAGGATGAAAAAAGGCTAAAACAGCTTTTAATTAAACTTGCTTAGCTTGAACCTGATAGTTATGATTAGCAACACTACCGCGTATGTGTTAATAAAGCAGTTTACGGACTTTATTTACCATTAATCTTTGTTTATATTTCTATATAATCATATCTTTCTATCATTTCATTATCTCTGGTATTTTAGACCCGATTAGTTATTTTCGAATCTTCAACATTAATTCAAACATGTTCGGTAGCAAAGTACTATCGCTTGTCGTAGAATGCTGCTGTCTAATTTTTGTAACACATAGTATGCATCCAAACTAGAATAATTTGAATGAGTTCATATACACAGCAGAAATTAGCACATTATTACAAATGCAAAATTATTGGGTTTGGTCAAGAGTGTAGCCTACAGGAGTTTCTTACTTCCTACAGCTCTATTCCTACTTTTCTTAAGACTGCACCCTGTACTACATTGTATCACTAGATGACAGAGAACATCGCAGCCCAATGACATTCACTTGTTTACAATTACTTTAGTTAAGCCAGCATTGCTTGCGCAAAAGAGAAATTTGAATGAAACCGTAAATTTCTGTTTTGAGCCTTGACGTGTTCTGCATGCATTACGGAGGAAACGACATTACGTGCTTACAAACTGCAATATTCAGCGTGTTGGTAACTGCCAATACAATTTTAGTATGATTTATAAATAAGATATTTGAGAACGTTTAAGAGCCCAGATGTTCCAGAACATTTATAATTACTGTCTTCCTATCATTTATTGCCTCTACATTTTTGGCATTACGCTCCAATCTCCCATTTAAAATTTAAAATTGTAAAAAAACACAACTACGTGCGCAATAACTGTGAAGCTGTACCTGAAATGAAAGTGAATACTTCTCTGTAACCGTCTTTCCACTGTTTTGGTTGACATGCAGTACAGACACAGAAACAAGCCAAAGGGATTCACGCCTCATTATCATCAAGGCCATAGCCTATTAAGCCATTGATGCACCCAGAAAATGATGTCTCTCCTCCATGTTTTTCTGTCCGGTGGCAGGTGGAGGCTAAGAGTAGTCCAGTCATTAATGTCCTCCTGTCAAGTTGTTGGCATCGTGACTTTACAGGAGTCCTGGATGACGTCTTGGGTCATCAGGCCTATTCGAATTTGGTGCTCAATTTTCTCTTTAATACAGTCTGCATGTAGGGTTCTGGCTTGCATTTATTAGCTCTTAAGTTAAATGTAAATGATCATTTTTTATTTTTTCCCTCCAAGATATTCCCAGTAATCTTCTGCAGGACTTCACTTCTGTCCTGGGCAAAACCTAGCTGCAGTGTAAACCTAGCTGCAGTGTAAACCTAGCTGCAGTGTAAACCTAGCTGCAGTGTAAATCTATCTGCAGTGTAAACCTAGCTGTAGTGTAAACCTAGCTGCAGTGTAGACCTATCTGCAGTGTAAACCTATCTGCAGTGTGAACCTATCTGCAGTGTAAACCTATCTGCAGTGTAAACCTATCTGCAGTGTAAACCTATCTGCAGTGTAAACCTATCTGCAGTGTAAACCTTTATAAGACCAGTGATATGAGAACATGATTAAGTTATGAACTGAATCATGTTCTGTATCTCGCTTTCGTCAGAAGCCATTCCCCTTAATATTAACCAATCTGATCTTCTTGTCTAGTTAAATTTAGAAATAGTTTGTTCTTATAAAGGCTGTCTTACAAATGTAACAATACAGCAATAGAGTCAAAACTTTGTCGACAGTTTGCGCGCTCGTCTTGTCAAATTCATTACATCATAATATGAAACGAAACAGATAGCTGCTACTAATCCCTTTTAGGTGGTTTTTCATTTAACTCGTCTTAGCTACGACACGTTGCAATAAGTGTAACAACTTTTACGGACAGAGAAAAAAGGATTGAAAGGGATAAAGACAACAAGGAGTATTTACGCTGAATGAAACTGAAAGGTCTCGCTTTCCAACAGCGAAATGTACTGGTCAGTTCTGTTCGTCTTACTCAAATCCCATTCTAGGGAAAATAAGACGCCACCCACAGGGACGTATGCAGTATTGAGGCGTAAAGGGGCTTACATGCAAGAAAATATTTTACGACCACTCTTTTCAAACGGTTTGTACCAAGTTCATACGCCTTCGTGCGACTGCCATTTTTTCAAAATGATGAAGCAGGGGGACAAAATAGCGATGTGGATACTAGGGCTGTCCGTGTACAAGTTTTAAACTATTCTAATATCTGGTCCTAATTTTAGGAAATATGCGGTTATTCGGTGAATAGGGATGTAGCTAAGGTACTACTCCTAACATTGAAAAATTTGTTATAATAAAATTAAACAACTTCTAATTCAAAATGTGTTAAAGTCTCCCACACAGAATCAATACAAAGTATAGTTAAAAGTCTTTGAGCATTGCAACTAGTCAACTCGTCATACTATCCGAATAACAAATCAGTCCAACTACTGAACCCCTATTATGTTTGAAGCCAATAACTTGTTTTGCCTTTCTGGTTTTCAAATGGCTAGATAACCGAAAGCAGGTTATCGAATAATATTTGAATACATCTAGTAGATAAACCTCTGCCTACAAAGAACATTGTTATTTGATACTAAAATCGTGACTCTACAGAACCTATCAAGATTAACAAATTCATCGTGTTGAGAAATTTCGCAAAAATATGAGCTCTTGGTTCTGCCTTGAGGATGGGAGGATCGACTGGAAGTTCAATTTTTGATCTGTAGCTAAGCACAGAAAGAAACCATCTCACAATTACGTCAGGGTTCAATTCTGAGGTTACTGCTTATTGCAATCAGGCCACCCTAGTCACCAAAATGACATCTTTCTGTTAGAGACAATGTAATACACGGTAACATACACACTCCAGTAAGCCAGTAACAACGCTCAAAAACCATGCTATCTCACTTGGAAGAACATCTGCTCAATAACCAGAACTTTAGACCTTGAAGTTATCGTCATTTTACATGGACGACATGTTTCAACATGAATCTTTGCTGTCAAGGAGGAGCAGACAAGGATAAATGCAATGCAAAGGATTTTCAAGAAATGGCACCCGCAAATACGTAAAGGCCACACCCTACAAGAGCTTGCGAAGGCACAAGCCTGTAAATCTCATTAGCAGACCGTCATTAATCTTCTTCTGCTATTTTGAAGTCACTTAAATCACACTTCTTAGTACACATGTTTTATTACCATATTTTAATTGCTGTGGAAAGTTGTCGTTTACATTACAACCCATTATTGGCTTCATTTCGCTTTTTCCTACATGAAAGCTTAGCATTTTCTGCAGGGCCTTTTTGGAACAGTGATGATTCTTGCCCTTCTTGGATCTTGTAACTGACATCATGAGTAGCACTCAAAATCATGATTTGCAAACGGTAGACAGGAGCTTTATCATGACATGAATCGTATGCTTTTTATGAGCTATGTTTCGAGAGACACTTCTCCCATCATCAGGTTACTAGAAATGATCTTGTGCAGCTATTTTATTCTTCCTCACTGCCATATTTCTGGAGGACTGTTTAATGTCAGACACAATAACAATAGATCTATAAATGTCAGTCATTCCATTTCTCATGTGATACACAGTTCATACAAATATTATACATAGCAGACTGTAAGATATGCTTTTGATCTGATTGCTGTGTTGTAGGGAGTGGATGGTTTCTTTGACACATCGACAGCATATCTTATAGTCTTCCAGAAATGTGGCTTCCAGCAGTAGCAAGCGAAAACACAACGAACACAACACAGCTATGGCGCCAGTCCTCAGGACATCTCGATCCCTGTCACGACGGACGTCCGCACTAGCATAAAACTCATGTCATGATAAAGATTCTGTCTCCTTGGCTTCCACTGAGTCCATAAAGTCAAGAATTTTCAAGATCTGCAAACCGCTTTCCGAATGGAAGGCAAGTGATCCGGTCACTGCTCTCGCTTACTGTCTTTGCACCATTGTTCTTTAAACGGAGACCGAAAAGAAACCTAAGTGTAAACTTGATGACTGGATAGGCCAAAATAGTATCTACCACTAATTTGTTTTAAAAATGCAATAAAGCTATTTCCAGGAGACATCATGACCATTGCGCATCGTACCGTGTAGGTTCTCCAGACCAAATCCGCTTGGACTCTACAAACGTTCCGACCTTTAATAGCACTCTTAAAATCACAGATTTTCCTTTCGAGATCCCTAGTAAATTGGTCCATGAGCGTCAATAACACGTCGCCAGCTATGCTAGTGACCAAAACTTTGGCAACCACAGTTGGCAATCGCTCACCGGCTCTCCTTCGTTTTTGCTAGCATGTACAGTAACATCTTATCCTTCACTCGCGGTTCATTACCGATGTATTTGGGATATTTCCTTACCGTCATTTTCATTCAATGCTGCCTAGACGATATATCGAGAACAACACGCAACATACATGAGTAAAAGCAGAGATAACGTTAAAAAATTGTAATGTTAACAACGGCCACTTAACGGGAAGGAATGTTATCTATCCACGGGGAATGAAAAGGCACAATGTTTAGGCTGCCTTTACACTTATACCGGTAGAGTTTCACATTCGTACGGGTACAAAAAGTGTACCTCTTTCTTAGCGGGCACCAAACTTTATAGGACAGTGGGTAAAGAAGTGAACTGGGTTATACGTTCTAGTTAAGGGTAATAACGATCCCGAATACTTATGTGTCGAACCCAAAATTATCCGGCAGAAGAGTAAACCCAGCCCTTACCCTACTTGTTATCTACGGCCCAATGGTATCGCATTGTTACGAACTGAAAACAGCTAGAAATATCCTGCAAGTTATGTAGGGGTAAAAACATGCATTTTTCTCAGACGAAAAAGAAAAACGAAGCTGGAAAACAGGATAATATCATCCGTGTCTTGCTAAATCGCTCAAATT
>JANTCA010031202.1:19633-32372 GCA_024741275.1 Chironex yamaguchii | reverse complement strand
TTTTTCTCAGACGAAAAAGAAAAACGAAGCTGGAAAACAGGATAATATCATCCGTGTCTTGCTAAATCGCTCAAATTCATCCGTTCCGAGAATTACATTAGATAAACTATCTTAAGAATCACGTTAATTTGATTCGTGTGTAAATCAGTTCAGGTTACTTAATGCGCATGTGAAAGGAGAGATTCGCTGTGGCCTGTCCTTATCGATGTACCACAAATGCTTTTAGTCGGCTCCTAGATCCTGGATGTGTTTATATCTATTTAGTATAAGTAATTATCTCTCATGTTTGTCCAGACAAACACTTTTCATGGGCAGAGAATACCGAACCTCAGTAATACACTCATACTCTGTTTAGGAAAGACAAATGCAATGGTTAGTTACCTGTCCTTTGATGGACAAGAGCCATACCGAACTTTAGAAAATAACACAGATATCAAGGATTGGTGAGATCGGGCAGTGACTAATAAACAAGTACAGTAAATACTTCATAAAATAAATTTTGGCTACGATTATGTAAATTGGAAGTCCGAACCACCTTGACTAGAAGTAGCCGATATCCTTGCTGGTCATCAGGCGTTGGCTTCGGTGCTTGTTTCAAATTCTTCAGCGTATCAAAAGCAAGCCACAATCCGCAAACCAAAAAGGATTATCCTATGTAAGCCAAAGAAGCCTGTGTTTTCTAGAATAAGAAGATTTTCTTGCAACCACTAACGGTGAAATCACGCAGTGTAAGGAATAGTCTCATAAACGTTTGAATGTAGCTAGTCACTATCGCTGTTAATTGCAAAGTGCCCTGTTTTGACACTTACTGCTACGTTCTGCGTTTTGCTATGTTACTTTGGTTTGTGTTAATTCGTCCTTAGCTATTCGATCCAGTTTTAGTCTGTCTCATTCTGTCTTATTATGTCCTGTTCCGACCTTACTGCTACGCCAGATAAGAAAAGATCAGACGACCCTTCTGGATTACGACAATTCCACAACCTTCGCGCTGTGCTCACATTCATTAAAGTATAAGTTCCAGCTATCTGAGATGTTCTCTAAGGACTACAACCCAAGCAAAATCGTTGCAGTTAAAAATTGCAGCAACTTTGTTTGTTACTGCGGTTTAAGTAGGAGGGTACCCATAACTGTACTTTTGTTCTGTGCTTTGACAAACGTCTTCATCAGATTTTAATCTAAATTTGAAAGAGTAAAGAAGTTTCCCAGGAGACACGGCATACAGTGACAACCAAGGTCTCATTTGTTTTAAAAGAATTGCCTGTCACTGCTTATTGATCATTATATATTATTTGATCTTTACGCTAGTTAATCGACAGCAGGCGGATACTTCAGACAATGGTCTTGAGCAATGTCATTTGTTATCACCAGTCGGTTCCACGACAAATAAGTGTTGTTGGTTGGACAATTTGAACCAATTTGAGCCAGATCTTTATAGGTGCATTTCCAATTTCAGAGTTCCGGGTAAAGAGTAGGTTTTGCTGACAGGCATTTTGGTAATGTGCCAGAACCACCACAGCGCTTTCTTGTTGATTACAGCACAACTGGCTCAAGTCATCATTGCGCTAGCAATCTCAGGGAGTCAACGCTAACGAGGCTTTTGAAATTATATTAACTAAATTCATTACATCAATTTAATAGAAATTCTTCTGCAATGGTCATTTAATGCTCCTTTTCATTGATTGGATTCGTTGGCATTACTAAGCACATGACATACATGTAGCATGCTAAAATGTAAACTAACTACAGCCATTGGATACAACCCAAATACAAACCTCCCAATTTGAAAATCACTCCTGTACGAAAATGGACATAAATATCGATTGGGAACAGTTCTCATAACTACTCATCCAGTCACACTATGGGCATTTTAAATTTTTTCCAATATTAGAAGTATGATTGCTAAGACAAAGCTTCTATCAATAATTCGCCCACCCAGCTAAACCTGTCTTTCGTATTCATGACTTAATAGGCCTCTCATATCTTTGCCAAATAAGGGTCGAGATCTTCTCGCTGGAGTTTCAATAGTATTAAAACCATTTGTTGAAATAAACAGCCTCTCTAACGAAGTTATTGTTCAGACACTATTGTATGGTGAAAAAGACCTTTCTAATGAGATCAACAAAAATATACTCCAACTGACACTAGAATTCATCCACAAAACAGGTCGGTTTAACTAAAAAAGATCTGAAAAGCTTGTTTACCTCACTCAGCCACTAAGTTTTTACTCTTTTTTCTTCTCTTTTTCACTTGCTTACGCCTGCTTCATATTGGATGTTGGGTAATTCAGTGTTATGATGGTCCAGATAACAGTTTAACTCGCACTTGCAATTGCCTGACATCCAATGTGAAGCTGACTTTAGTAATTATCAGTGGAATTTGTTTATGTGTAGCCTTTTGTATTAGTATTTGATTGTATACTTAGATTTAGTGTTAGTCACCTGTTTCTATGTTATGGCCATGGGGTAGTCATGGTCTTCTGCTCCTCATGGCATCTTTCTTGTAGTGTAGCAAAGTAGTTTGTAAGTGTTGTTCTGGGTAATTTCGTTGTTGTAAATTTTTATATTCGATATGAAAAAAAGTATGATTGTGCTTGCCTTCACATTTTGTCATAACATGACTTATAGTTTTAATGAAATGTTTCACAATACAAAAATGCTGCAGAACTAGTACTCCATAGTAACTTCAGAGACTGTCAAGTTAAATTTTTATTGTCTGTCATAGGGCATACCATATTTATTTCACTTTGCTATTTGTCTCACACTTAGCTCTCATAATTTAACACTATTTCAACATTCATATTTTAGTTACATAGGATGGTAGTTACAGAGCCATAAGGTTTGCTGGTTAGATTGCGCTTGACTTACACTTTTCAGCCTTACGTTTTCAAATGATGATGAAAAAAGTGGGAAAAACACTTTTTCCCCAATTGTCTTGTTCATTCCCATGTTAAATTCTAATGTATGTATGATAACCTATGTGTGGTTAGTCCTGTTGTATGACCATGAATGCTGAAAAACGTCCAACAACACAAAGAAAGACCCATGAAGATATGTCAAAACTTGCAGGAGTACAACCGTAAGTAATAAAAACAATCAGAGAAAAGCACATGAAATTTATGCACTATACTAGCAGAAAAGATGAAATAGCAAAACTATAATATAAATAAAAGGGACGAGAAGCAGAGGAAAACAAAGGAAATCATACATGCAAAGCCTTGATACTTATGCAACAAACTGACAACTGTCTAACATTTGACTGGAAGATAATGACCATCAATGCCTAACAGTTGAAGAGAGTGAGTACATTTGTTGCACTAGTCAAAATTTTGATTCCTTTCATTGTGGCTTTCTGATGCAAAAATTGTAAAGGTCAGGCTTCCTCCAAATTTGCCTACTGTCATGAATTTGCCTTGAAGGCATATGATTGGCTAAGAGCCACACAAGTCTAACGTTTAAAAGATTTGGTCAAGTTGATTTCAAACAGTAAATCATTCACAATCAATGTGATTCAAGTATTTGAGAAATGGAATTTACAGTGTATAACTTAACACTGTTGTGAATTACAGTACCTTACAGTAGCAATACGAATAAACGACAAAACATTGTTAACATTCTCTTTCAAACATGGATCTCATTTATCATAGCCTTAAATTACAATAATATCTGCTTTGAGGTAAGAGTATCTACACATTGCTGCAAGTTGGCCAGGCTAATTCAAATAAGTCCAACTTGCTTGGGTAGAAAAATGTAGAACGTCTTGAAAAATATGAAACAGTTTTTGCCTATTTGACAATACCGACAGGCTGAAACTGGCCTAAGAACAATACATTTCCTTGTCAATCATGATCATGACTAAAATGTCTTACTTTTGACCTCATTTACTTTTTATGATGTTTTCTGTACGTTTAAACAGCTAAAGCAAGGATCAGAAGGACTTATCACCTATAGCTAAAGAAGGTGTTAAAGGAATATGTTAAGCTGATTGCTGACTTACTAGCAATTAAAAAATAAAACAATAAGATGTTTAGATGCTGGCTTCTCCACTGTGGGTTGAACAGGATCATATCATTGACTTCGTACATGTAATATCCTCAGCTTGTTCCTTTCTTTTAGATTCTTCCAGATAACTTAACTCCATGTCTTCCTTGGTCACTCTCCACCAAGGCCTTCAGTAACCTAAAAAGTCCTTTATTAAACAAATTTGACTCCTTTCTTTCAAAACTATGAAGCAATTGCAATTCAGCAATAGCAATACTGTAACCATTTTCCCAAATACAACTCAGATAAAGTCTGCTATGTCATAACCTAATGGAATAACAGGTACATACAAAATGTTGCAAGTTGTTAGCTATTATGAATCTGCATAAATTGATGTGTAGTGTTAGATTTATGACAATTACTACCCCACAGCCTGTGCAGTTTTGAAAGGTTTTTGCCTTGCTCCATGTCAAGAGCTTTCCAAACTCCAGAAAATCTAATTGCAATACAGTAATAGATGGCTAACTCGAATCAACAATAAAATAATGATGCATAAAAAAGAAGCAATTATTGCCACTGCATTAATTATTGATGGTTACATAAGCATAACTAGGGGTGGTATTGGGGGTTTGGGACCACCACCAGCCAATAACAATGTTACCATCATTACCAGAAATGACAGTGATACCATCAAATTGTGAGTAATGTAATTTTCCACCAGCAGAGATTAGATCCCCTTAAATTAAGTTGAGTTAAACATGCATCCATTATACAGATCAACTCACAGTTGAATTTGAGAAAAAACAATCAAATGTAGGAAGCTCGCATCAAGAGATGTGATTATAAGAGTTGAATTGATTGCTCTACTAGCTCCAATATTCACATTCACTTCTAAGTTCTTTAAAAATCTTCAAATGAAGCTGATTCAGAAATCAGCAACACAAAGTATTGTTGCTGACTTTAATGTCATTTACATGTCCAATCTCATCCATTGCTCCAAGTACACAAAAAACTTATTAAATGATTCTCATAAGTCTAGAACAAAGACATATCTATCTTACCATATATTCTACATAATTATTACAAATTTCAAGTGGAATGTTTTCTCATTGGACTGGCAAAATAATAATCCTAGTGACTCAAACAGTTATAACATATCCACTTTTAAAACCCCCTAAAAGATATCTCAATCTTTGCATATTTCTGCAATGTTCTCAATAACTGAGATTTTAAGCTGGGATTGATGGCCACATGTACATGTATGTAAGATAAAAAATTCTACAAGATTAACTTAAATGTCAAAAAAATTGTCAAAAGTATTACTTAGTACATGACAAAAAGTTGCTGATACAGTAGATAATACAGCTTATTGCTTTACATCACCAATCTATCAAGTGTTACATGTGCTAAGGAAAAGCTTTGGAATTAATAATTACACACTGTTGCCTACATGTTACTAAAGCTTAATGTTCATGTGTTTGGTTAAAACACAAATGACCAAATCAGCAATCAAGAGAATTTCAAACACTACTAAAAGCCAGCCAAGAACAGTCAACACTAAGTTAAAACATATCAGATTACTCTTTAAGGCACAAAGTATTTGCTTAATTGATAAAAATGCCTATGCTCTTGAGATTAAAGCAACAGGAAACGATAACGCACAATGATGAATACACATTTAGTTGGTTTGTTGATTTAATTTGTAGTGGTTACAACTGGGCTAACAAATTCTTTTGCTGCAAAAATACATTTAACTGAGCTGAGTTATAACTCAAAACAACGGAAAAATCTACTCTATGGTTACAGTAGCCAAGGCAAGTAATTGTTAAAATTCAGTTTCATAAATCATTCATAAAGAATACCCAGGAAAGTATTTGGAGGACATAAAATTGAATATGGAGATTATCACATACAGAGAAAAGTTATGGAAGTCTTGATGCTTCTTTGCTTTTCGTACTTAACAGAATTTGTATGTTATGATTGGAGCACAAGAATAGATAATCAGTACTTTGTAATTCTTTATAATATTCCAATGGATAGATTTTCTAATTGTTCCGTTCTCAAAACTGGCAAATTGATATGTCTGGTGTGGAGTTTGGTTCAGCCATATTCCCTTTTCAAACAAGCATAAATTACTTTAAATCAATATAGCTACAATATTTTTGCACCTTTTAATAATGTGACTTTATTTTTGCCATAATATAAATAAATCATTGTTATTGTAACTATGCACACCCTACTTGTCTGTTTTCAGGTTTCAGTGGACTTACAAGGATTTTTATCAACGTGTTTACAAATATATATATTGATCATATACAGCTTTCTCGTATTTTTTATTTCGTTACTTTTTCTCATTGCTACAGGTATTCAATGTTGCAGAAGAATCATATCTTATCACAAGTTTCCAACACAATCTAGGTTTGTTGATACTGTCCTTAAGCATGTGATTAACACAAAAGTAATGCACTCTCAAATCTCTCAAATATAAGAGATATGTGTTAAGCATAAGTCTTGACTAATTAACAAGTAAATGAAAGCTGTTCCTGTTGTCTACTAGGGAAAGAAGAATGGCATAATCAATGATAGCAAATTACAATAATTCCCCCTTTAATTTGTTCTTTTTACTTTTGATTTGCTTACTAATATAGTTAAAAAGTACCATATTTCATCTTCCAAGATTCCAATAACTAATAAAAACACTCTGCATATTCATACGTCACTTAGTATGCTTGGCTTAAACACAATCAAACTTATACATCGACCCACTCTTATAAACTCACCCTTAAAATATGTGACTTGCCTTGACTTATCGCAATGAACCAGTCCGCTTGTCGCTTGTAGCACATGAGTCCCTGACAAAAGCTCACCACTTAAGTCAGTTAGACACGATGTGGCTCACTATATCCACTAGATCCTGATTGTTTGCATGGACCAGTCCATCAACTTCTATATCAGTGACAAGATGTTTCTACCGCAATAGTCTCAGCGCAGACCGCAGGATTGTCCATCCCTGAGGATGCTGATACCAGAATACCAGCTTAGGGAGTCTAGACACCAGCATTCAGCAGCAATGGCCAAACAGCGGTGATTCTTGCGAACAGCTGTTTGGACAGTTGGCTGGCTGCAACACCTTTGGCGGATGACACCACTTCTCTGGTGATCAGACAAACTGATGCCAAACATGGTACAAAGACAACCAATCTGGAAGACTTTGAGCACTTGTAAATCGGCTGCTGAGAAAGTCCAGCATTCAGATCCGTAGAGCAAGACAGCCATAACTGAACTGTTGAAAACTTGCATTTTGGTCATGATGGAAATGTCCCTGCATGTGAACAGGTTCGGACAGAGGCATCCAAAGGTGGAGTTTGCCTCTGCGATGTGAGCAAGAAGACCTGAAGGTGAATAAAGAACCAAGTTATTTAAACTTCTAAACCTGCTCTAAGTCCTCGCCATTCAGATGTAGGTTCAGACCAGTTGTCACTACAAATTTGGTCTTTTTGGCTGTGGAGTTTAAGCTGTCAAAAATTGCTGCACTTCTTGTTCAGTTTCTCTGATATATGCAAGATCATCACTATAGCCGAGATCCATCACTTCACTGACTAGGACTCCTTGTCTTCCACATACAGCTTTTGCGAGAACCTTGTCAAGGATGTTGAACAAACAGGGTAAGATAATGCAACTCTGTTTTACCCCTGAGTCCACAGCAAAGCCTCTGGAGATCTCACCATAAACCCACACTGCTGATGTACCACCTTCATACAAGAGTTTCATTAAGGAGACAATACCGATGATACTAAGTGCAGCCCACATAGATTTGCGAAAAACCAACTCAAAGGTTGCCACAAAATCAACGAAAAGTATGCAGAGAGGCTGCCGTTCCGAATGTGTCACTCAAAAGTTTGACAGTGAGTAAAAATTTGGTCAATGCGACCTCTGCCACATCAGAAACCCGCTTGCTCTTCACAGATGTTAGCCTTACAATGGCCAGCAATCTGAGCCTATATGATAGTGGTCACGACTTTTCCAGCAATCGACAGCAAACTAATGCCACAATGATTGGAACATTCATTTTCTGCACCCTTTTTATACACTGGTATGATTACTGAGTCCTTCCAATCTTAGGGAATAATATTGGACTCCCAAACACCATTCACGAGTTGGTGCAGTTTTTTGGTTACCAGTATACTAGAAGCTTTCAGAGCTTCAGTGGTGACATAATCCACTCCACATGCCTAGCCCGATTTTATACCATTCATCACATGCCCTACCTCCTCCAGACTTGGAGGGCCATCTGGCAGTAGAACTATTTCGTGATTGACATTATCAGGGTCCAACAATTCCTGTTTGGTTGTGACAGGCTCTTGCCGATTCAGTAGTTCCTCACAGTAGCAGGCACTGCACTGAACTTTTCTGCTTTTTCCATTGCCAGTTCACCATTACCCGATCTGATGGTTTCACTGACACACTGGTGCTGCCCTGTCAAAGAGCACAGTGTGTTGTACAGTGCTTGGTAATCATGCCTCATCACTGCCTGCTCCATAATATTGGCATTGTTATGGAACCAAGAATCTTCGTTTTGCTTTAAACCAGTACAAATTATTCAGCGAATTCCTGAGATGTCTGTCCCCATCTCGCACAGCCAGCTTCCATCTGTCAACCAGTTTAAGTGTGCAGTCACTAATCCACTGTTTGTTCCACACACATACTGGCAAACACAACACCCTCACAGCTTTGGGAATAGCACTTTTCAGACTGGTCCACTGAGATTCCATGTCACCAATATGCGTTAGTACTGAGAAGCAATTGTGAATTTCCACTTGAAATATGTGTCAAGCTGGCTAATCCTTTGGCACATGAAAGCTAGTTTAAATTAAGGATGTTTTAATGGGAAGTCATAATTGCACCAACAGCTCTTTAGAATTATATAATTCAAACCCTGAATTGTTTTAATTAGGTTTATGAAATAAACCAGGCCAAATCAAACACATCAAGAAGGTCATCTGTATGACTGGGTTCCAGTAGGCCTACTGAAGCAAAAAAATGCATTTTGTATTTAAGGATTTTGTACCGACCACACAAAAAAAGCTTAGTAGTATATGAATTTTTGCCCAAATGCGAAGCTCGATATTTAGTGTTGAGAATACAATCTAAAGTCCCACTTGTGTTTTCCGAACAATGACATGACTGTGAACAATTAGGTCACATATTTGTGTTTATTTAAATTCTCAAGATAGTACTTGTTTACCATGAAATACTCTAGTATAAAATACAGCTTTGTAGCGTTTGTGAAAACAGTAGTTTTTTATGCCAGCAAGTCGAATTACTGGGTGTGGTTTTCTGTCATGGCTTCTTCGTCAAGATTCTCAACATTTAGGTTGCACTTCTCAAAGATTGCGTGACAGGATCATACAACATGCTCCAGCCAAGGTATGCCAAGCATCAATTCCTCCTAGAGAACAGCCATCTCATGCTTGCAAAGTGAAAATGACTACCAAAACATGTGATTCTGCCATAGGCCAACATTTACAGAAAACTGAAAATGCACCAAAATGTACAAGGATGAGAATTTTCAGATAATTGGCAAAGCTAGATCGTCTAAGTGTATTGGAGTCTGTCTTTATTAAAACTAGAAAACCAGTACTCTGTAGGCAGAAAGAGTTTGTTTTTTGCACTTGGACTCTTCCAATAATGTTCTGTCTCTTCATTTTCCCTTTCTGTTTTTCCTTTCTTGTCTAGGATTGGCTAGTTTTGCTACATGTTTCGTATAAATAGTTTACCATATACATATACTTTCCTTTCTGATACTGTATAAGATTGTCAGACAAAAAAAGCTTTTAAGTATGTTTTTAGCGCATTGTCGCAAATTTTCAAGGCAATTTTCAAGTTTGGTACCACCAAAAGATTGTTCAAAATGCATTTATAGTATTACAGCAGTAGCACTGCCACAAAGCATGAGATGGCTGTTCACTAGGAGGAATAGATGCCTCATGTACACTGGCTGGAACATGTTGTTTAATCTTGTCATCCAATCTTTGAAGGTGTGACTATTTTGGTAATGTTTCACTCTTCTTCCTTGACATATATCTGCATATATAGGAGCAGAGATCCCCATTGTGGTATAATACAACCCCTTGTGAGAAAATGAACAAATTAAAAGATCATGAAAATCAAAACCTCAGTTTTAGAATTGAATGGTCAAAGGACATTCAAACAGTTTCCTTAGCCCAATTTTACTATTAGGTGTTTTCTGATTTTGTAGTCAAGAACTCCAGTATATAACAATATAATGTGTAGAATGCATACAAGTATACCACACTACTTGGTACAACTTATGTAAAACACTATTAAGTTCTAGTTAGCACATTTGAAACATTATACACCTTGTTAACATAAGAGAGGAAAAGAGTGTAAAAGGTTTTGAGTACTCACTATTCCATTTTAATGCACCAGCTTCCTTCTCAAAAATGTTTAGGTTCAAAACCTGTTGTACAGGGTTTTGAGCAGGAAGGGTGTACAAAATTAATTTATTAAAATCGCAATGCTTGTGGAACAAAGAAATCATTGAATCTTGTTTCTGAGTCTTTCAAGAGCAGTTTAATTGTTCATTCATCTTGTCACTTACCTGTATCTAAGGAATTATAATTATTTCTACCAAACTATAAGTAATTTTATTTACACACTTTTGTAAAGATTTAGCAAAGAGAGAAAAAGTGAAGTCAGCAAAAAGTATTATCTGTAAAGCCTCTTGTTGATACTTAACGTACGTTTTACAAAAGCAATGAAATCAGGACAAATGTGGCTTAAGATGTGTGGGATGTCAATGAAAAATGTCTCCATAAAGCCAAATAATATATTGCCGATACCAATTCAACTCCAGCCACTTAATGTTCTTACACTGAGACGTGTAATTGGCTCAAAGATACTGGCTTATTTAAACAAATATTGAATGCTGTATTGACAATTGAGAGTGCTCACTTTATAGGCAATGGTGATGGGTTGTGGTATTATTGCTTTTACTTCAATAGCATTTTTTGAGAGCAATCCGTTTCTATGAAAAAAGAATTAAGAAGATATTTTCACTTCCAGTCTCTCCATTACTTCCTAGGTTTACTATTTCACTTGTGAGCTCCTTTGAATAACAATGTACAGTATTGTAGTTTCTACTGTAATCCTTCAAAATATGCCATATTACTCTATAGAAATAATAATTACATTCTTCTCCCTTTATATTTGCTATTACTATGTGACTTATAGTATTTAGAGAGCAAACAGCGTAAAAGGAAGTTTGTCAGTGATGCATATAAATGATGGATCATATAAAAATGATACAACCTGTTATACAACCTTTGAAGTTAACAGCACTGGGCTAATCTTCTTCCACCTAAGTTTAAGAACACATGTTGAATACGTAGAAAATTCCTCAAGTCAAAAAATTAAGCAGGATTTATCTGGTAATGTAGGTTCAGGTGTTTTAAAACTCTTCCCTGTTTTTCATCAAGCCAAGGAAAATTGTCTTCTAAACAAGAGGCTCTCTGAGCACCAAAAATCAATTATGGGAAGATCATATGTAGCGAAAAACATGCCTTGTCTAGCAAATAAGGAGACCATGGTCCCCAAAGCTAATAACACATTGGAAGCCCTACATCCTGTCCCTCCTTACAGGCTACAAAAATGGCTTTATGAGCTCCCTTAACATTCAGTGGCCAACTACTGATGCAAACAAACACTGACAGAGGCTTTTGTGGAACAATGGGGACATAGCAACAACCTTCATTTTGAATTAATCACGGTGTGCAATATTCTGCACACCTGGGAAGCCAAAGGTGTGTGCGGGGGCATGCATGTGCGATCGCACGTCTTTTACAAGAAAGTCTGCTGACACCAAAACTAGTGCACACATTACATATTAAAACACTGACATGACAATTTCTAAACTGAAAGTCCTAGTAGTGGATAGGGAGGAGTGAAGAAGAGCTATGAACAGATGGTTGGATAGACAAGGGCATACTAAGTCCATTTTAAAGATCACAAAGTAGCCAGGCCATGAAACTATGACATCAGCTAACAATAATGTCATTGGCTTCATCACCACGTGACTTTCTGTTCGCTTTTCCCAATCGGCTACCACTTTAAATATGCATATTTTCAACCTGTACACGCCAGGAGAAAAACACTGCACATCAAGCAAAGTTTGTAAAATTTTCAATTAAACCAATCTACAAAAATTGGGGAATGTAGCATCCCTAGTTCCCACACTACAGGATGCAAAGAGGTTTAATGTTATCTTTTTCTAATATATTTTCACAATATCTCCAAGAAAAGCTGCTTGCCTATCATATTTTGTTACTTGGAGAGGTGTGAGGGTGTTGTCTATAAGACAACTATAGGCTTGCTAAAACCAGTTGCAGTTCTTTAATTGATTCTTTTTCATTTTGATGCATAATAAACAATGAGCCGCTGTGGTGTTGTGGATAAGACAACAATTTTGCAAGCTGGAGGTTGTGAGTTCCAACCTGCATCAACACAAACAAAATATTATTGGTGAGGGAGGGTAACGAGAGCCCACTCTTGTAAAGAGCTCACTTCCTAGTAAATTCGCTAACCCTAGCATGGGAATAAGCTAAGCTCTCTAACGAGCATGCCACAAAAATTATACAATAGTAAAATAAGTAGATTCTTTGCAAAATCAAGTTGATGCTTTCAATTTACATGGGAAACTGCATTATCCAACTGTCATTTGCCAAACACCATTGGTCAATTCT
>JANTCA010031202.1:2082-19533 GCA_024741275.1 Chironex yamaguchii | reverse complement strand
ATCAAGTTGATGCTTTCAATTTACATGGGAAACTGCATTATCCAACTGTCATTTGCCAAACACCATTGGTCAATTCTACTTATATAGATAACTATGTAAACACAAAATTAACAATAAGGATTGTACAACAAGTAATTATCCGTTCTAATAAGGCCATTGATGATTCTCCTTACAAGACATCTTTAGTTAGCTGGTCTCTATATAACTAATCACAATGAATTGTTTGGCACGTTTCTCTTTCAGCTCGCTGATTAACCTCACACAAACTGTTGACAAAATGTCGGATACATTTTATCCAATGTTTTTCAGATTCGGTTCTGCCAGCAACTACAAATTAGCCTTGTTCGTTCTAGCAATGACTGGTGCAACAATTTGCCACGTAGAGCAGGCTGAATTACTATTCATATTTGGGTTAGTCAAAGCGTTTAAAAACAAGAGATGTGAATGTGCAGATGAGCAAAGTGGCATAAAGAAAGTAGTTAATTGGATTGACTGTTCCAACTGAAGCATTTCATAAAACCAGAAGAAACTGTAGCCCAGTTAAAGTTGTTGAGAATACTGTGAGTCAGTTGCGGTAGTTTTAAAAGAGAATTAAGAGGCCTTAACCACATGCAGGCGATAATTTCAATTCTTAGTTCTCAAATATCAGATGAACGCCCAAACCACAACACCTGGGCAAGAATAAGCAGAGATGTGGTTGAACTGGTCCAAAACTTCAGACTCGGAAGCACAGTAATGTTATTTACAGCGCACAAAATTAAAAACAGCTCACAAAGTTAATCGACACAATGAGTTATTTAACTTTTGTGGATGCGAGTGTTAGACACGGTTCCTTAGCATCCTCAATTTGCCAAAGCATAGCCGTCTTCTCTCCTAATCATACGATCGAGTTGTCAGATTTTCTACATTGGTGTGTCTTAACTTTAAAGACGAAATCTCAAAAGCAACTTTAAGAGTATAATTATAGATCATGTGTATTCAAGTAGGTGCTTGATTTATTGCAGTTTCAACTGAACGTCTGGGGGCAAGGTCAACAAAAAAAATATATGCATTTGCTTAAAAACATTGAGAAGCACGTGTATTCACATCAAGCGATAAATGTCATACTTAAAATTTGCGCTACATTTGTTTGTAATATAACTCTGAATGAGGTTGTGAGGGAGGCGTAACAGCTTCGTTCATTTACATAGGCCTACCCAATTTCAATTTAAAAAACCTGCAATTGCTGACGCAAGTTTTACTAAAACGCTTCAAATGTTTTAGATTAATAAAGATAATGAAATA
Organism: Chironex yamaguchii; assembly: GCA_024741275.1. NCBI lineage: Eukaryota > Metazoa > Cnidaria > Cubozoa > Chirodropida > Chirodropidae > Chironex > Chironex yamaguchii. The sequence goes on along the minus strand of JANTCA010031202.1, from coordinate 18,249 downwards.
TTGGATACTACAAATTATTAGTTACTTTAAGCTCTAAAACTTAAGGCCAAAAAAGTATTGCCGACTACTACCAACGCCTGAGTCTCAGGCAAAAATCTACTACATACGAGTCAGAAATTTATGAATGAAAAGCAAATGAAAACTACTATGAATCAGAAACTTGTGTGACGACTGATCGTTAAATTCATAACACCAAAAGTTGGCGAGCAAACTTGATAAGCTCTCTGTTTTAGTTATAAAGCAAAATTGGACGAGCAATTGGGTAAAAAGCGTTATAAATATATATCATTTAATTATACTTAGCAATCAACTTCTCATAGCTTTCACAAAACAAATTTAAAATTCTCCCGGAAAATGCTTTCTTCCTCATAACGATAGTAGCTGTGATTAAATTTTTTTACTGTGTTATGGTCGTATGTTAACTCGTGCTTGGTGTAATCTTCAAGAAATGGATAGACAAGGTTTCATGGGTCAACTTGATATGATATGAAACATTAGCTGACCAGTTTAATTTATATGACAATTGGAGTAGAAGTGACCCTATCAGTGTAACATAATCAACTCTTTGCAACGTCTGGCATAAGCCTCTCTTTAACTTGTTGCAGGGCTATTGGCTCTGTTTCACAGTATGCATATCGCTAGCAAAGTCTTGAGTTACAAAACATGCAACATAAACCTTCTTAAAAGAGTCTTTGAGTAAAAGAAAGCCCAAATTAGAGAAGTTGGATAGGTTTTCTGTCTCCTCACAAATACCTGCCACGGTGAACATGTGCATATGTTCAAACAATCAAAACTGGCAACAGTTACGGGAATACCACAAGGCAAGTGCAATATTTTAACAAATGCGACATATTATTTACGATGTCTACATATTAACTTACTAAATATTGCTTTAGGATTAATATTGACCCTACATTTGAGTATTTATCTTTCAAAGAATCCGAACGATATTCCGAGGTTGCTCAGTTGTCAGTCACCAACAGCTGTAGCACAGCAAACCCGCATGCTATAAACCTTCACTGTTACTACAATTAAACCAGCAAAGGTTCATTGTATCTAATTAAACGTCGATTATGCTTATAAATTAAGAAAATAGTGAAAATTCTCCCTCAAGCACGAGGTACTTACGTGATTTATCGAACTTGGCTAGTACTGTCTCAATGAAGGTGTTTTGAGGTCGAAGTAGGCCTTTCCGTATAGGCATTTTATCCCATTATTTTCCAAGAATATCTTGCTTTAACAACAGCATATGTTTGAAAACAAAGAATGTTATCTAATTTCAAGAAGCTACCTTTGTACGAAATTCAGCTAGTTAGAAAACGTTGTTTGGTCGTACGACTGTTGCTGTCTTGATCAACAATATTTGTTGTAAATCAGAGTGAAGACGGGGGGTCACAAATCTTTATTCTATTGTTCAAACTAGACATCCGAAAGATTAAAATCTGCCAAACTGGCAACACCTAATGTGACTAACAGTTCCGTTGTCGATAAATGCCCAACCGTACTATTACGTACGAATAAATTCCTCATGCACCTTGTTCCCTACAAGTGCCCACTTATTGGACAGCACACTAACAGGAACGAGATCTTTTAAGCTAAATCACGTCTATACAGTTGCTGTCAAACTAAAGAAAATGGTGATTTTGAACATTTGTAACAGGAAATTCTCATCTGAAAATCGATTTAATCAAAATATATATACATATTTCAATAAATAAACACTTTTTTACGTTTCCAATAATTCTTCACAAAACTATACATATATATGTAGTTTTGTAGCAGATATATATATATCACCAGTGGTCATTAAAATTTGATTTCATCTTTCAATTTAAAGCTTCTGTTTCGAAACGTCATTATATTTTGCTCCGCTTCTTTCAGATGAAAAGTTATCAAAAGGAGCTCCTATGGTTCGGGAGTCTTAAAAAGTTAATGTCAACTGGCAGATACTGACTCAAATGATCACAAAACTTGGGTGTAGTTTAGCCAACAGCAATGACGTCGAATTTAATAGAATTAGGTTTAAATCAATTTCCAGGATCATTTACAAGCAAACTGTGAGTGTGTTTTGTTCAAGCTTAAACTAGTGTGAACATCAACTGACAACAGTAGATTTTTGAGATTGTAGCGCCAAAGGAATGAAACAGATGTATGAACAATGAACACACAATTATTAATAATAAAACGCATATGAGCTAAAAATTGATTGTAGGGCTGTAATTTTCGTATATGCTACTATCATATTACTTGTTCTTGGATGCCACGTTCCCGTCCCCTTCTCCACACCCCTTCACTGCACTTTTATCCATTATCTTGTGATGTCAATGATTGCAGTGACATACGTCTCACCAATCGGTAATACAGCTTTTTCTATCACAGTGCACATCACTCACTGCCAAGGCAAGATTTTTAGTTTCCTTTCCCTAATTGTTTGTTTTCTCATCCAATCCAATATTTCAGGGGCTTTATTTTATTTAGGAGTTTAATTATGGGTAATTAAACTTCAAAATAATGGCAGATATATGCATCAAGTAAAACCTTTATGTAGTATTTGTATACAAAACTCAAAGGAAATTATTTCCGTAACGCATACTGATAAATACAGTCCATAGAAAATGATCCCTACGATAATGGGAAGATCGTCGTCTGCTGTGACTTTGAAATTTTTGTCTAAAAGTCAAATTTTAACTACAAACACTCCAAGAGTGCAGACCTCCGTCAAACCAGTGTTATACTTCAAACAACAAGGGTTTCCCCACAATGATTTCCTTGTTAGTCACTTCCATGAAGATATTATTACCAAATACGGTAACTGGGTTATCCCTCACTATAAAGATTTCATTACCGAAAAAGTGATCCAGAATCCAGGATTTCATGAGGAACATCCTACAAAATCAATCATTTTTTCCTAATTCCGGGTCGGACACTTCCTGGACATTTGGTGAAAGTTTCTGAGTTATCTTGCTAACGAACAGACAAACAGACAAGCAAACAAACCCCGCCAAAATATAGCCTCCTGGCGGAGGTTGTCAACAAAAAAGTTCAGCCATAAGATTTCAACCATGTTCGTAGCATCTATTTTTCATTATTCTCTGTACTGTACTGCTCTCTCACAAAAGTGTAAAAACTTTTATCTTTCTCCATATAATACCCATTATCTCTATTGATTTTGAACAGTCATACCCCCACATACCCGATGTTCTCTGTGCTACGAGTCATATTGTGAAGAGTTCAGCATTAAATTCTTAACAAGTTGCAATAACTTTTAAGCTACATTGAACGATGAGTAGAAAATCGATTTCATAGTTAGTTTTTGTCAATAAATCATAGCTACCGAGTTTCTATATAAAAGATAGACAAAAAATACTGTTAAAAATATACTTGTAAAAAAAGACAAAGAAGTTTAATATTATATTTTCGAATGTCTTTTGAAAAGCAAACGTGGATTTGTAAGTTCACAATTTGTAAGTGAGCAACGTTGTACTTATACCTTTTTTTCTAAAAAAGGCTACTCTTACTTGATCAAATTCACTATGAGACAAAGAAAAACTGACAAAGGAGACACCCCTACCTTGCCTTGTGATTTCGTTCCAAGATCTTGGAATTTCGAAGAGTATTTCTCTAGCGCTTTTGGTTTAAATATCCTATTAAAAACGTTGAGAATTTATGGAGACTCGTTGAGCTTATAATTTGCGTGCTTTACATATAGATCAAATATGCTCCAGACAAAAGTTAAGGGTGTTTTACCTGGATTATTAGTGAGTAGGGCCCTTCGATAGGCCTTACGTATATACTGATCGACGCCATCTTATGACGTCATACGTGTACCCTCGTAGGAATAAAAAAAGTTATAAAGCTATGGATTAATAAAAATTGATTTTTTCTGCCTCATTAGCATAGGAATAAATGTGTCTTGACTTCTCTTCAAAACTGAAAATTCTCCTTTAATTTATCGTGCAACAGAAAGTTTTACTCGTCATTTCCCGATTTCGACAAAAAGGAAGTGTCAAATGTTCTTTTACAAAGTACGAGTACTTATTATACAATGATATTTTCCTGAGTCACCTGAACACTCAAGAAAATCTACTTTCAGAAAGTTCGAAAACTAAACATTATTTTAAGGTGTAAAACACCAACAAACTGGTGTCATTTACCTCTTTTGCATTAAAATCTTTTGACGTAGCAACTATAAAGGTCATAATGCTCATGATGAAAAAATTGCATTATTGAAAGAGTTCAAGAGAAGTGGTTTTCTTGTTTTAATGCGGTTTAGACTCCAACACACCGAGATTTCTCTTTGTCGTTTTTCCTTCTTCTTTAAGATTGGCTAGTTTCGATACATGTTTCTTAAAAAAGTTTGCCTGCATTATCCCTTTCGAAGATTTATACCCTGAAGAATGTCATACGAAGTAGACTCTTGACTTGTGTGTATTGGATCTTCACAGTGAGTTTGGTCAAAAGCTTAGCACTTAGTGGTAGGTTACAGTACAGCTCCCCCAAACGTTTTAGGCGTATGGATCGTTATCTTCCTCAAAAGGGCGGTTAAGTTATAAGCATGTCTGCTACTTTTTTGGACGGTACCTCTAGCAGGTAATGTGATTGTAATGTTAGGACTAAGATAAATATTGGAGCATTCACATCGGTTGTAGTATCAGAACTAAAAATAAAGATGGAGCATAAATTTTTACAATAATATCAGGAACAAGAGTGAGGCAAAACATTTTTTTATCATAGTACCGTATTTGAAGTTGCTGAAAGGAGAAGAAGCAGGTAAAGAATTGATTTAATTTTAAAGGACTTAACATTATTTTTTTATTGGTTTGCTTAGTGCTAACATCCTAATCATATGTTGCTTCGCCTTTGTTGAAACTTTTATTTTCCCATGTGATTATTTGTTGATATTATATTGTTTGAGACTTCGTTTTATTTGTTGAATCTCTCATAGCTTTAATAGACTTCATAAGTATTTATTGCAGATGTACTATTTTACTAGAGAACAAAACAGAAACATTTTGCAAAGCGTGATGGTCGCTCTATAAAGAAGTAGACAAGATGGTCTTGAGTAATAAGCACAAGAGAAATTATGATAGCAAATATTGAAGCTATGAACATTTGTCCAAGGGAGGCAGCTGGCGGGGGCGGGGAGCATATGTCCCCAATAATTTGGAGGGTACCCGCCCCCCTTGGACACAAAAATATGGAAAAATTTACGGAGTGTATAGAAAAAATATCAGTGTATGGTTCTCTACAGTGTTAAAGGTAAGATTTTCAAATTCCATAACGTTTCCTATTGTATCTTTGTACACAAAGGCACCGATAAACAATATATTTCATCCTTTTTAAAGACAAGAAAATACTGGTTGATCTGTTTGAGCTGATTGTTTTTGTTGTTGCTTTCGTTTTGCTAAATACCAATCAGAAACGTTTCTTAATATTTCTAATCAGATCGGTGAATTTCACCATTTGTCATCATTCTCATTGAAAATACAGTTGAGTCCATTCAATTGTCTACATGCAGAAAGTGGTGACATTACTTATATGGACATTGTGAAAGTTGAAAACTCAACCAGCTGGAAAGTTGGCACTGTATAGTCAACTGATTACCCTAGTCAAATTTATTCTTACCATGCGAGCCACAAATGCAACTAGTGAGCGTTCTTTCAGTTCTCTGAAAAGGATCGAAACATTTCTCAACTAAGCCATGGAGTAGGATCAGTTGATGATTATACATGTACACAAAAAGAAAATTGACGCAATGAATATCAGTAATATTGCAAATAAGATTGTGTCCAAAAAATCAGCGAAGGCAGTCACTGTCGGAAAATTAAAAGCTATGTGATATGTGTTGTGTTTAAGTAATATCAATATGTAATATAAAAGTCGGAATAGACCAACGTATTGGTTACAAGTTCATTCAAGAAAGAGATGAGTCGGTTGAAGAATAAGTTGAGTTTTTTAACTTTGCGTGAGTTTCATTGACACTCCCGGTAACTGGGGCCTTGGTACCCCCAGTCGATAGGTTGTACCCCTAAATAATTATTTGCCGGCTACTTTCCTGATGTGTCCCACGACTGTCAATCTGACGCCTTTCTTACTTAATATGAAATGTACGGAAACTTTCATCTCCGATCTTCCACTCCTGGTGTCTGTCTATTGGTGCATACGCTCACTAGTAGCAAGTATTTTCTGCTTGCAAAGCATCCATTTGTTGCTGTCTGTACTATATCCACATACGAGTCGACAGAGCGGTCTTCTATAATGAGCCGAAGTGAAGTCATGATCATAACAACCGTAACTTTAACTTTGTGTCTTGTGACTGTCAATCTGAAGCCTGTGTTTCTGAACTAAACAGCTCTGCTGCCATTACATAGGTCCTAGGTGATAGGTATGACTTGAATCCATTCCTTTCCCGTCAGCCATTGCGCTTAAAGATATATTCAGATATCATTGATCCCCAACTGAATGTAATATGATACGTAACGAGTATATTAATCTTCATTAATCTTCTTTTTTGAATTTCTAAAGCGTAATTTCTGACTCCCAATTCTTACCTTTACAACATGCTCAAAAGAAAAGGTCGAAAGACTCTCATCTTACTAGTGCTCAGAAAGATGGGAATTCCAAGGAGACAAGCCTTGCAATTGAATTTTGTCAACTGATTTTATCGAATGAGAAAACGATAAGGAATAGACATCTGACAATGTATTGTATGTTTGTTACTCAGCTGTTGATAAATAATCTATGTGAAAGAAACCTTGCATTCGAGGAACCTCGAGAACGTCTGTGTTACAAAATGTTGTTATGTCACTCGGACAAGGAGACAGCTTTATCAAATCAACGAAACTTCTGATGGTGAATCCTGATAAGTGATACGATGTACCTCCTGACAACCACTTAGTATTTTCCACTTGTTTTTATTTCTTTGTTTACTGCCACTTTATATGTTACCTACATGAGTCGTCGCTATAGATTCTTTTTGACTTTGCTATTTAATTCAAAGAGAAAGGAATTCGACTTTCGGTTCCTATTTGTGCCAACCAATGATACCAGAGCCCATAAGTCGCTAGATACTAAACTCATTGTTTTTCTTGGGTGAGACAAAATCACTCATGCGGAAATAGCAAAAAATAACAGTTCGTGTAAGAACTCAGTAGAGACGTTTCTACAAAATATGGTCTTAAAGCTAACGATAATTAAGTAGTGCCCTGGGAAGATTGTTATGTTAAAGGGAGGGGCACATTTGCAAGGAGGCCTTTTTTGATGTCAAGTTTCCTCAGGGGGGACAATAAAAGATATTGGGGAGGATTGATTCGAAAAAAAGACGAAAATTCAGTGGGTTATACAAGAGAGGGGCTTAATCGTTCAATGATGGTAATTATACTTGCAGTCATAATTGTAACAGTAATAATGACAATAGATATAACCGTATCAATTGATTACTCACTTAGGATGCTTTTTGGTGGAGGGTAGTTCAAGGTTTAGGGCTTCTGTGAGTAACAATAATAAACACGAAACAACTTGCCATAGCATAGACGAAACTCTTTTTAAACTTTTATATTGCAAATTCAATCACCCTAACCAAAAAAATATCAAATATAAATCCTAATGAATTAGAATGCTAAAAATTAATATTGACAACTAAAAAAATTCAAAAATGCGATCTCTATTGTATTTTTGCAATTAAAGTTTTAAGTTATTACTATAATTGTTACTTACGGTTATAATAATTTTTGTAGGCATAAAAAGACAAAGGAGTTTGAAATCGAATCAATTTTTAATCAAAACAGCTCCAACAGCGACTTCAACAGACTGAGGCCTGTAAAAATAGTGCTTTCTAACTTTCATGACACAAAAGAAAACGATTAAACCATCTCTTGACCCAGGCCCTGTTAACAGAGACCCAACGTGAAATTACAGGGCATCCCGGTGGGTCAGTCCGCCACTAAAAAAAACCCCACAGAAACAGTGACCAGCAACTGATTTAGACAAAGAATTCTGATATCAAGTGTTGAATGTAAGTCAGGCATAAGAGTCGATATTTTGAGGCGTGCATTGATTGTGCTTCGATTCTATACTTTGGATTTTAATCCAAAACCTCCTGCTTCCCTAGCGATGCTCGCTACCAATCAATAGTGTGAACAAACTTGGAATTGAAGCATTTTCGTCACGACATTTGCTTATCCAGATCCTCTAGTTGAGAGCATGGCATCTGCTTCTCTGCATTTAGAGGTAAACCACTCCCTTTAGTAACTCGAGTGATAATTTATTCATGTTCTCCTGGGTATCTATGGTAGGTAATTTTACTCACGGACATCACTATGTATTTCTTACCCTGTCATGTTAAGGCCTATGTTTTAGTTTAGTACGAAAACTGAACGGAATGTATTGAATATATTTAATTTTATGGTTTTTATTTTTATTGAAAACGCTTTTTAAAGCAAAGTGCAGTTCGGATACTTGGCATAGCTAACTCCTTCGTCCATCTAGATGTGTTGGGGTCTGTCTACGTTAAAACAAGACGACCAGGGCTCTGTAGACAGAAAGAGTTGGTTTTTTCACTTGGATGCTTTCAATAATGTGTTATTGTTTCTTTTTCTCTTTTTTCTTTCTTGTTTATGATTGGCTAGTTTTGATCCATTTTTCGTACGAAAAGGTTACCACATATACTTTCCTTTCTGACGATTAATAAACTGAATAGTCTCAGATGAAAAAGCTTTTAAGCATATATTGAGCACTATGTTGCAAATGTTCCAAGCGATTTTCAAATTTTGTACCACAAAAGATTGTTGATGTAAAGTAAAATATAAATGAAACTTAACACATAAACATCGTTGTCAGTGGAAACAACGAAAGGTAGCCATTTGCAAATCTTCATTTCAAAACGAGTCCTATCAAAGAGAACTCAAACAATTGAAAACAGAGAAATGAAACATTTTCGATGCTATCCAAGTTTTCTTATTCAAAAGGAAACTAAAGAAACTTGGCCTCCGTCTACGGGAACAGTAACGTTAGAGTCAATACGACACTTCAATTACGATTAAAGGTGTTTGGTGCTGTATAAGAACCCTTTGGTCCCCTGTTTACAAAGGTCTATGAACATAATCCAGGTGGATGGAAATAGTAGACGATAGCTTCATCCATTGAATACAGATAATTTTATGTTTGTTGAAGATGAGTACCTTAATTGATAAATTTGAGTGAATGAACAACAGAATTTTGGTGTATGATCCATGTTATTAAGTAGGAACTCGGCTTCTATTATCATTTGACTTATCAAGGAAAACGGTCTTATTCTGTTACTATTCTCACATTGTGTCTTTATTGGTTGTCTATACACTTGTTTCTATCGGTACGATAAGTCTGAGGAAAATGAAGCTTACAAAAAGCTAGCTATTAAATTACTACCCAAGGGTAAACATAACGATCATAAATCGAAAGGAGTCCTGTCGAAATCTTAAAATTATTCGGTACGAAGACTATCTTACAGTTCTAGATGTCTTTATTTATCACAATCTTCTCTAAAATCATACTGCTGTAAAAGAATTTACTCCAAAAAGGCAAGGCCACAAAGGAACTTGTAAATTTAGGATACTTTATATGTATGTCACAAACTAGTCACGTGATTAAGATTAGATAGATGCAGGTTTTGAGAGTTCAAGAAACGTGGATATTTTCTGAGTACAAAACACCACAAAATGTTACGAGGTCTATTATTATTGTTACTAAAATTGAACAGAAGAGATAGAAAAATCCTAAATCAAAGTCCTCAAAGTTATTGCAAGGCACCGTGCGCTGGTGTAGCTAAAAAGAACACTGGTAATAGAAAGGGTAATTTACATGACAAAGATTGATTGTTTAAACAAAGTATGATTTCTGAACGCATTGCTCAAATTCATCTAAAAAAACGAGTAAAAGAAGCAATGATACATTTGCAGGTTGGGGAATACAGATCACTTGAATAGTCAACAATATTTATCAGCTTCTGGTTAGCGATTGAAATTATCGTTTCATTCTGTATAAAAGTTACCTGGAAGCAAAGCATTATCAAAAGCAATTTGTTTACTGGGATTATTCTCTACTTCTCTAGCCTCATTATTGTGCACAAGGTACATCAGCATTAGACCCTACTACGAATAAATGAATTCTTTTATCTACCAGACTGCTAGCCGTGGAACTTTTTCCCTGCTGTTATTTTTTTGTCCATTTAACTCATTGTTCTAATTTGCATCCAAATCACTGTCTACCTACCATCCAGAAACTAATAATTTAGATGACTGATTTTAGCTTGACATACAAGGCGACGGAAGGAAAATCATTGATCATGATCCGTACACACCTTTTTCTGGCAATACCAAATCATAATCAACTGAATGATAAGGCTTTGTTTTATTTTCGACCGTGCAACAGCTTGTTGACTCTTTGGGATTGTACTGTAAAATAACATTATCGTAAAACAGCCACAAGGTCAAGTTAACAATGGCAATACAACCACATGATGGACACTTCATCCAACTCAGGACTAAACCCTCTCTTTATCCTAAATTATATGAGCTTTGCTCGTGAGACGTAAAATTGGCTTTGCACGCTATAATGAATTAACAATAAATTTTTGTTGTTCTCGAAATTTGGAAGTCGCAGAACTTACACAAACAGCAAAAGTTGCTGTCTTCAAAGTCGCCACACCATATAATTATCGGTTATTGGTCTGGAGGAAGAGAATTTGAAACAGAACGGAAGAAAGACACATACAGGCTTGTATGTTGCCGTCAAACGTTCCAAACACTACCCGCACAATAGTCATCTGAAAATCCTACTTTTTAAAATTGCCATTTTAGTTTTCGCAACATAATTAGCAGAAAAGAAGATATGCCTTCTTCCATAGCTACGTGACTATGAAAAAGGTACCTAGATAATCAGGCAATGTCGCAGGGTTAGAGAAAATTAGCAATATATAAACCATTTCATCTTCAAATAAAAACCCGCTGTCCTTAGCTCTCCCTTCACCAAGTTCAAACCCTCAGCAATAGTATTCTCAGCATATTAACCTCAATGTCTTGTTACAATTCTTCGCTTGCTCGACTAAAGCAAAACAGCAAGCCAAAAAGTTCAAAAGCTTTCGAACATAAACATAAACATACCACAACATAAATTGTTTTGTTTATTTAATCTATGCAGATGACTATCGTTTAGTCTAATGAAATCCTGTTTTTCCCATATGGTTAACAGTCGCTTTCCATTTGACTATCACATGTAACTTAAAAAGGTGATTTCTCGTTTAGTTGTCACAAAATCTGTAGATAACCTCCGTCTCCAAAAATGTAGTAATTCTACACTCATTATATTTTACTTGCTACATGCTACCCTCATATCACTACACTGTTGTATAGTGTCAATATGTACTTTATTCTAAGCACAAATTCTGATTTGAAGATGTCAAAACTTATAAAGAATTGCAGGCACTCAATGATTGACATCCTATATCAGGAAAATAAAACACTGAAATATAATGCAGACTATCTATAATGATGATTGAGTACCGTCTTCAGATACCTTTCATATTTCTGAATCACATAGTTCCATCTCCCCGTTAGCCAGATAATGCTAAGAACAGTGAGTGCGAATTGGGATACGACACCGCTATCCATGCCTCATGTTTATGACTATTGAGAGTGTTAATCTAACACATTGTAATATTTATGATCGTAAATCGTAGATACGACCGCAAACAAAGTAATCCTTAAGTCATATATTGTAAAAAAGTGCCAATATTTAAATGCCATCTCACGATTACGCTAAATTTCGCACACAAGATAATTCGGTTCACTCTTTTACCGGAAGGTGTAATAGTTGTAGTCAACCATTTTAAAATTGTTTATTGTATCCTGCTATGCACTACTTCAGCTTGTCTAGCTGATGAACGAGCTGTTGAGATACGTGCACGTACCATTTTGTTAATATGACTTTGTTAAACAGGGAATATCTACTCATCTAACGAGAAAGCAAGAAACAAGTTTATTGTTCCATTTCTGTCCAATAGGTCTTTTAAAGCTTCTGACAAACTGTTGTCAAGATACCTTTTAAATTTCTTTCCCAACAAATCATTACTTTTGGAAGACTAAAATACGTAAAGCTTCCATGTCCGTGCTATTTAAGATTGATATCATGTAAGTAAATTCTACTATTCGTTAGAATTTTCTCTCCGTTATACGTCAGGTATGAAAGGCATATATTACATCATAATGGATATCAGATGCAAAGAGGGAGATGAAAGCTCTGCCCTCTCTGTCATTCTTTGGCACTAAAGTGGCATTGAGGAATCAGGAGACCATGCAGAGCGCATAATAAAAGGTTTGTGAATTTTGGTTTTTGAGAAAGATTATTAAAGCAGCGCACGAATGGCTAATAAAACAGCAAACGTTGCGGTGAAAAGGATAAGTACAACGTTTGGCTCAAGGTGGATAAGTAGTTGAGGTAATTTTTAATTTAAATTACAATAAAAATCACTCGAGAATAATCTCCGTTAAGGCAACTCGGATCACAACTTCAGTCTCGTCGACTGGTCTTAGCTACTTCCATCTGTTTTTAACATCGTATTATCAAAATGTATCCATAACTTTTAAGTAGTACCATCCAGAAGGTAGTTTTGCAGGGGTTTGTAATGTTGTCGTGGAAATTAATCGTGTTTGAGAACTGTGTTAATTTATTGTTTCCTTTACTTCACCCATGTTGTGCTTGGTACACATATTCAGTAATTTGATAAGGATATGTTGCTTAGAAACTACATTCATTAATGGAATTAAAGCAAATTGAAAACAGTCTTATTACATTGATTCTCCAATGTTTAGAAATTTTCCGATAACTGCATGTTTAAGCTTAGATGTTTTTTCCAGGGGCTGTCACAAACCTCCACAAAACCTCGTCATGGTGGTCCTGCTTTTAAGCAATGTTGTTGGCAGAGAAAGTAAAAGCACACGAATGAGCAAATGGACCAACAAACAAACAAAACAAAATGCTAAAACCTAACCCTCTCGGAAAAGGTAATAGAATGCTCATTATTTTGGAGGCTGTGAGCAACTTTTGTTTATTTGCTAAACCGTTATGCTTTGCTCTTCTGAGTCTCCAATATCAAGAGAAAGGGCTGACTAGAAAAAGGAAACCTTTTTTTCTATCCCCGCAAGTTCGTTGTTGCTGCAAATGTAATTAAGCCCTTTACGTTTGACCATCGGGTCTGCTGAGATAATTACACACCTGAGACAAAAATTAAGCTCCAACGTGTTCAACCATCTGGGTTTTCTTCGTTAGAGAGATTGTGGTTATACAATCATCAAACAATGACGTAATGAATTTACTTTCAAGAACACAGTCATAGTAGCTATGTGGTCAGAGCATTCGTTCTGAAGGAATAAATGCATTTCTCAGAATTTTCTTTTTTTTTCACTTCCGTTTATATACTAATAAATCGTTCGTGCTTCATAATACATAAAATTGTGACAAGTTTGGTCAATGAAACAGGTGCATTAGGTGGGCTCTGACTGGCGTCTAGATTGCTACACAATCCTAGCACTTGGCAATTCCAACTCCCTCAAGATGTCCATGGAGGCATGAAAAGTCAATCTTGATACATGGCAGTGCAGCTTCCTTAGTTTCCTAAGGATAAAGAGTAGCAGCAACAACAGCAATCGAGAAATGAGGGTATCTTATATACCTCTAACGGACACAGCCTATTCTTTCATAGGAAATAACTGCCGAGGTCTTAATAAACGTTGCTGTTTGCACATACTTTGAAATAATCCCACCACCTATTGTAACGATGTTGCCTGGAGTGTGGAATTATGGACTGTAGACATGGTCACAATGAAAAAATTTATACTAATGCTTGTTTATCTGTTTTCTCACAAACAATATGTGCAAAACATATAAAAGTATTTATAAACACGTATTAGCTTTTACGTTTGTAAATTTTGATGTACAAAGGACTCTCTGCAGTCAATGATTACCTACGCCTGATGCCGAAGTACGTACTTCGGGAGAAGCATTCTGTGGTTTGACAAAGTATCTGAAGGTCTACACAGGTACTTGTGAACTTAATCTTCATTTGTTACATTTGCCAATACCAAAACAAAGACACAGACGCTTAACAGCAATCGGCTGTGCCTCCATATTTTATGTTTGAAAAAATACATGTATATTGTTTAAATGCTAACAACAGAGACGATCAACGTAAAGTAAGCATGTCATGCTTAAATCAAAAAAGTACCGTAATACATAAAATATAATCCTGACTAATATAATACAGTAAAAGAACAGAATCTCGACACAAAGGACTTAATCCTGAACTTTTTCTATGATCCAGAACATGAAATTATTGTTCTCTTGTCTATCAAAGTTGTTAAATAAAGACAGCACCTACACTATTTGACACTTAATATCTCATTTCAGTCACTGGAGCTCATTTTTTCTAGATCCAATTCTCACTGATATTGAATTAAATTCTCATAGGTCTGTTATAGACCCTCCTTGTACATCAATATTAGTGAGTGATTATCATTATAGTTAAACATGTTCATTTGCTACTTGTCAATCGCAACCACTAGCATAAGAATCATGCCTTTCTCGGGTAACGTAATGATTGGCAACCTTTGTTTATCCAAGGAATGACACTCTGTGAATTTCAAAGCAGATGGACCTTAAATTTCATGTTATTCCATGACATCAAGGAAAAATATTACGACAGTATAGTATTCTTAAACTTTTAACATGTTTAGAAATTTGTTGTTTCCTAAAATATTTAAAAGACAATAATAAACATTTACGGTAGGTTAGTATTTAAATAATCTATGAACATTTTTTAACTTAATTAATTGGTTTTCACAGAAGACTTGTTTCAAAAAGGCACGTACTCACCTTGAATCACTCTTAAACAGTTTCAGCTACTTGGCATCCATGTTTGACCAAGCACGATACTGCAGTTGAAATTAAGGACAAAATCCTAACAAACAAGTGTTATGGTAACCATAGTAATATGACGTAGTCTCTTGACCTCTATATTGCATGCCAACGTGTCCTAGGTCATAGAAAGGAATAGCTACCCTAGTTGCACTGTGTACTCACTATTATTGCGGTAATACTGTCCTATCGATATGCGTCCACACCAATCAATAAAATTTAAGTTTCTTAAATAATGTATTAATATTGGTATGCATAGTGTTCGCTTGTGACCTGGTCTCTTTTGTTTGAAGTATCACCATTGCTTTTGTCATAAAGTCCATCCTCGCCCTAGTTATCATCCACAACAAGATTGAACATATTCTTCTGGTTATCATTCCCCTAAATTTGTCTGAAACATTCGCTAATACACAAGAGGGCTTACTGCGGATCCCATGGCATCCATACATACAAGTTCTTCGTGGTAATTAAGACTGAAGAACCAAAGAGGATATTGGTCTATGTAAACAAATAGAACTTGCATTGCATTGCAGATCCGTTTGCCGAAATGAAGGAGATTTTTCCGCGTACAGCAAGCACTTTAGTTGAACTTGCCATGGCTGAAGCTCATATGGACTGGGACCTATAATCCTATTTTTCATGGAGAGTCTTGCATTCTAATGCTATCCTCCAAATATGGCGAGGAAATGTATTATATTCGTCCATTAGAGGATCAAAACTAGACAAAATAAAATTGTTACTCCTAATTTTTGTAGCATGCGATGTTTACTATGGTACAGCTTTTATAGTTGCATCTTTGTTGCCTCTTAACTGCTCAACTTTTGCTGAAAGAAGTAGACATTCAAAAAGATGCTTTCGTTGTCCCAAAACGTGGTTACGTAACAGCATCGATAAAATGCACCTTAATTGTGTTGTTATTTTTGTCGTGTGCACGTATGCGCATCGATTGAACAAATGTATTCAGCAATAGCAATACTAAAGAATATTATTATTTTATCATTTGAACATTAAGAAGTATTATATTGCTATACTGCAATATTATATTGCTATATTGCTATATTATATTGCTATATTGCTAAGTTATATTATATTGCATTATTTCACTGAGTGTACTACGCTTCGTTTCGAGATTGTTGTAAAGTTATGTTGTAAAGTTATTCAATCGCGAATTTGTTAATTCCATGAAAAATTTTAAAAGTATTGACTTTTAACGTGTGAATA
>JANTCA010031191.1:0-21472 GCA_024741275.1 Chironex yamaguchii | reverse complement strand
AAGAAACAAAACATTATTGAAAGAGTCCAAGTGAAAAAACGAACTCTTTCTGCCTACAGAGTACTGGTTTAGTTGTTCAAGATTGTTCAAGATGCATGTTACCAATTTCCAGGATCAAAGCCATGTAACTTTTAAATCAGACTCTTGACTGCAGACCAAAACCAAACACACTGGCCGTGTAATGTAGCATGTTGCAGGGAGTGGGAACGAATAGGTAGGAATGCAATCTTACTTCAACATATCTTGTAATTGCTTGTTCAGTTAGGTATTGCATATTTAAGGGCTTAATATAGTAATGAGTTTGTTATCATCATGTCGTTGTGACTTCCAGAGAACCAACTTGATTTACACATCAGTTCCAAAAGACCCCATACAGTTGAACATATGATTAAGGTAGCTTCAATAACATAAAAGCAGGCCTTATTTTCATGGCTTATTCCATTGCCACGTCAACGAACCCATTCTCCAATAATGAGACGATAAAACATTTCCTACTTCGAAAGGTATTAAGTAAGCATGAAGGAATCCTTTGATGGCACATTAATCTGGATGTACACGCCCTCTACGAAATAAAAGTATACAATGTCCGTTCATTCGATTCTTACAACTTTTGTTTTCAAGTAACCTCTTCAAATATCCTACTTTGTGTTTATTAATCCTTCATAATTTGTCCTTCTTAAGCACAGCATAAAGTTTAATTGCCAAGGGATGAACATTGCAGGATGTGAAAGCAAGTTCACAGCAGATGCAAGCTGTTAATCCGCGTATTATAAAGGAGATAAAACGCTACCCGGACAACCGTGCTTAAACATTAGAGAAGGCTTTTCCAACTGCACAAAATCTAAGGTATGCAACTGATCTACTTGGTGATTATGTCCACGTGGATCAAGAAGCACAGTTTGACAAACGTGTTACCATT
Organism: Chironex yamaguchii; assembly: GCA_024741275.1. NCBI lineage: Eukaryota > Metazoa > Cnidaria > Cubozoa > Chirodropida > Chirodropidae > Chironex > Chironex yamaguchii. The sequence continues at coordinate 20,553 of JANTCA010031191.1, read as the reverse complement.
AAAGCCGGATTCCTGGTCAAATGAAATTGTAAATATGTCTTTAGGAAATGTACATAAACTACAATTAGGGGATTCATGTATATCCTTACCAGATATACAAGAACTCCTCTATACTACTTACGCTGGGTTGAATATCCAACGTCCCCGAAGAAATAAACTTATCTCTATCCTACAACTTCTTGTAGTTCTTTCAGCAACATCTTCGTAAGTAGTGATAAATCCCAACAGTGCACTCCATGGATGCGCGTGTTTGCAATCTTATAAAACATAAGGTTGTTTTGGAAACATGCAACCCTGTTTTTGCAAACTAACATTCCAAACCCGAATATGCACGACTTAAAGCAAGACAAGACCAATTAGCATGTTTAAAACAATACATTTCTTAAAATATATAGTAAGTGGCAAATATCAAATCAGTTAGCAGTAGTTCTAATAGCTTTCCTCTGGCTCACGTTTGCAGACTTCGCTGTAATTCGAAGTGCACAACACAGATAATGAAGTTAGAAGTGTTATGAATAGTCTCGACCATTTTCATATATTTCAGCTTATATCTACAGCAGAGACAGTATCACAAGACGACAGCATGGCAGCATAGCCCCTGTTTAATCTGATTTGACCTGGATCACGGGATCAGAACCCCTATCAGACCAACATTTGGGCTTCCGAGTGCTTCTGGTTACTGAATATGATAAATATCCTTGCCGACTAAAGTCCCTCTTACTCACATAGCGTCGTGTAGTAGCGATTGTAGCTATCAGAGTTACAACTATGTTGGAAATTAAACCCTTGATGTTTAGGACAAAGTGCAGATTTGCGCAGTGATAATTAAGCTATTCAGTCAAATTTCTAATTAATGAATAAGGAGAAGCTTCCCAGAATAACTCCCTATGAACTTTGGTATTTGATATTTGATATCAAATGCCAATGTTCATAGGCATAAACATTTGATGCTTGATCTATTTGTAGCGTTATTGAATGTAGTTCTAAACTCGTAAAGTTAAAAGAGTAATTCAACTTCGTATGGTCGTAGTATCTAATGCATGATAAATTTTGCTTAGACTTCTCTCGTATTCCTACGTATTGTCAAGCACTTCAAATAAAACTGAATCTTGGGCAAATTGTATAATTTCAAAGTAATATCAATGTTGTTTCGTCAAACGGTGAACAAAAACGTTGATACAAGGTATAAAGTATTAATTCCCCTTAAAACAGTATTAATTATCAACAGCACCGGGGACAAGACGTACTTATAATTAATTAAGGAAATGAGATTAGTTAAGTCTGGAGATAAGATTAATAGTTACGTAAGTCAGAGGGTGGAAAGAGCGTGAAATTATTCAGTGACGAAAGATAACAGTGTAGAAAGGAGGCTACAAAAGGGAACTCTTTCACGCGTTACGACGAACGACGACAAGAGTAATCTGTTAAGAGATAAGGCTACAAGAGCGCTTAAGAGAAACCAGATGGCAAAATATCTATTTGATATCCATTTGTTAGGCTAATTCAGTGTTGCGTTTAGGAAATTAAGTTTCAGCAATGTACAGAAAATATGCCGGATAAAGGCTACACCCGCTGAAGAGTTATTCCACTTTTTTAGCTGAAATGATTACGACAGAGGGATATTCCTCCCTTCAGTCAAGATACGCTTCCCAGTTTTTAAGTCCTATTTTCCCTTATTTCTCATAAACAATTTTGTTATATCGCAAGTTTTTCTCTTTGTATTTTCAATTGCTTTTCTTGATCACTCACTGGTCGAGTCCGGTGGCCATTTTATCTTCTTCAATTTAATTCAAAAACACGCAAAACAAAACTGTTACAATCAAATTAGATTGGATTTTGTCGTCGAAAGGACAATGAAAACACTTGACTGTTGCAAGTTCCTTATACAGATCAAGTAACTCTCCTTAGGTTCTCTCTATGTTCAATTTCCCAGATACCTTTCCTCCATGGTAAAATTCGAACAATTGAATACTGTCCAGAAAATGGACTTACAGATGTTTAAGACATCCTCTATAAGATCTAAGATTTTTTATTGTACGATGCAAACAATGTAAAAACAGTTGACAGAAAATCCCAATTAAACGTTTCTCATCGGACTTCATAAGCTCTACTTCATACATTGAAAACTCTTAACTGACACTCTAACGTAACTAACGTAAAGTGTATATGCGGTATTGACTTAATAATAAAACGTTCTAGTGGAAGCAGTTGGATCAGAAAACAATTGCATACTTGGACTACTTATCCACTCGGAAGCAAATAGGCCAATCTATCGCATCAGTTTGAAAAAAAATGAATATCCTGTCAGTATCGTAGCTGTAACTAACTACATTAAGAAATGCCCTCCTCAAAATGAAGGCTACACCCTCAGATTAACCCCGTCTTAAAGTATAATTTGGATATCCGGGTCAGGCGATACTTAACAATAGTGTTATGATAGAATGTCAAAAAGACAATTGAAAAGTTTCTCCAGGCAATTTTAGCTTAAACGCCCAGTTTTACATTTGTAAAGTGTAAAGTTAGAGTCACAATAGTAACTTTTGTTTATTTTTCGATTAAGTCCACCTCAAACATTTCCTTTCGTCACTTTCAGTATAAATAACTGCTCCATCAAATGTGTCATCTTCACTTCTCTTCCTCGTTATATGTTTGTGGTATACTTCAACGGAGCCATCACGGAAGGGTTTCAACGTCGGTAAAACCTCTAGTTCCAAATAATGTAACTGTGTAAAATATTCTGATCAACATCTGCAGCAATACACCAGATATTTGTAAACTGCCGCTATGTAATCTTATAGGCAAATTATAGCTAAATGACAGTAGAAGCCATGAAATAACCCTCTAGGTAATCGTACAATAACACGAACTGAGTGTTCAGCAGTCAATGTCTACTGTATCAAAGATTGTAACGGATGAATCGAATATATTTGGATAACATCGATTCAAATTGATCCTAGATGTCATGAATATCTTTATCTTCCTAGCCTCTTCAACGTTTCAAGTGTTTTCTTTAATTAAACTTTCTTCGATCTAATTGTGGCATTGGGAGTGGTCAAAGAGACCGGATGCCTTTGCACAACCAACTAGGTTACATAGTGTAATACTTGAGCAAACAGTAAATAAGTCTCCGGTCATACAATGAAACATTTTGAAAGGCTTGAAATCTTCTGTTATCTTGTTTAACTCGTATTTTTGAAACTTGATTCCCCATTCAGGAGAGAATGTTTTTGCGAAAGGCAGCGTTGAGAGAACAAGATTGAGTCAAATACTTGATGCCGGGAGAGCATGGCTCATTTTAAATACTAGCAAATCTACTAAAATTCGCGACACATGAGACAGTTTTGCTGCCATGCATTTCGTTATAAGTTGTCAGACAGACGATAGCTTACAACAGCCATGTTAAAATTGCAATATGACGCATTTTTCAGATCAACAGGTGGGCTCCTTTAAACTACGGTTAATGTCTCTTTCGGTATGGCCAGGTCTCAGTTGCATCAAGGAAAGTGTATTCATATAATCACGGATTTTTTTATTGTCTAAATTACCTTTTTCAGGACTTTGTTGACATTATAGAAGTGAGAAAAATCCATGCTCATTTATGTGGTTAACTCCACAAATCCTTAATTGTAACCTAGTGTCAGGAATGGACCTTCGGAAAGAGTGTGATGAGTTCAGCAACCCCATACTCTTTTGTAAAATGTCCAGAAAAAGCATCAGTCAGTGGATGCAGTGGAGGAGGTGAGGTCGGGAAGGGATTTATCGTGTGTTACTGCCGCAGTCACGGTAAAACATTCCATTAAAATGTCTACGAATTTTCCTATAAATAATCGAAACGATACGGCAAATACGCCAGATGAAAATTGTCACATTGAGCTAATGAGAATCGATATCTCCAAATTGCATCGATTAGTTTTGTTGGCAATATTTGCACTTTCATTGGTGTGATTTTAATGAAACACACGCCATTCAAGAAGTAAGTCTATGCCTGTGCTTTAACTGATTTACCTTTGGCTACCAATAATTTTTGAAATTCTAATCTCAACGCTTTCTAGAATACCGTTTAACCATGGTAGTTGCTGTTGTGAGCTCATGCGTTCTTAAATTAGAGTCCAGGACCCACTTACTTGCAAGATTGAGCGTCTTATCCACTATACCACAGCCGCGAATTAAGCATTAAAAATACGTAATTTATAGCTTTTCTCGAGAAAATTTCTTTCGTGTACTGATCAATAGCTCCAAATTGTAGTAAAAAATTGCAATGTTGAACTAATTAGCACACTGAGATCTTCTCAGCACAACCGAGCGCTGAGAAGGAACAATGATAAACAACAGATGCCTCAACATAAAAGCATGATTTTCAAGTCGTATTCCACTTTAAAAATTTCTCTATTTTGTAATTCTATTGTAAAAATTGCTTCTTGCCGTGCCAAATTCTTCTCCTTTATGAATTTCAACGTTTTCTTTGAAAACTAATGTCATACGAGCGACATTGGCCACCTCAAGTGGCTGCCATAAACTGAAAAGGATTTTACCAGCTGGTTTTGTTTTAATTATCTGTTAGCAAAAGCAATTAAATGCAAACGATTGAAGAGCAATTTCGCAATAAAGACCGTGAGATTAAACAAGAAGGCTTTGAGATTTCGGATCTTTGTAATATTAAAGAAGGACCATGTGCATTCTCTAACACAGGTTACTGAGGGTGCCATAAGCAAGTTAACTTGGTGCTATTCCATTTTGTTCATTATTCTCAATACTCATGGACTAGTGGTGTGGTAAATAACCTTCCTTCCCTCCTACTTTAACGTTCCCAGGATACAATACAAAACAAGACTCACTAACTGGAATAGCAGACAGCAGGGTCTCGTCACTTAGATGTGTTCTCAGTCTATATTATACTAGAAAAAAATGACCTACATAAAGAAAATCACTTATTAAATTCCTTTGATCATGTTTATTTTTATCATGCATTATTTAGTTGTATACTATACATACTTCTCTTTGGTTGGGAAATCAATTTCGTCACTTCTCAGGAGGGGGGGGGGGGGAGAGGCTTTTTATTTACGATACATATTTTAAAGGACTTCTTAAAAGCTAAGACTGTTGCTTTTTTGTGAAGGGAAGTTATTCTTCGTTATCTGTTGTACGCCAATGAAATCAACTTGTGTAGTCAGGAGATTCATATTGATTTTGAAGGGATAACTTGCTTTACTTTTGTCTCTACTTAAATTGACTGATTAATGTAATCTTAATGTACTACTTGGAAGTCAAAAACCTCGTAGAAATTACATTTTGTGTGATTTGAGGATTTCAAAGGCTTTAAAGACGGAAATAAAATTTTGTCAGTAGTGAAACGGAGTGTGAATCCCTGACTGGTTCGAAAGTGCAACCAAGTTGTACATAATTCACTTGTGAAAGACTTAAACGGGAAACCAAGTTGCACGTTATTCACTTGTGAAAATTTGAAAGGGCAACCAAGTTGCACTTAATTCGCTTGTGAAAATTGGAAAGAGCAACCAAGTTCCACATAATTCACTTGTGAAATCAATAAAATAAAAGCTGCTGAAAAACGTACTGACAAACGTGCAGACCAACTGAGTTCTTTTTGCAAGCATGTGATGCTACGATAAGATTTTAAAAAATCTAATTCTGGTGTTGCACTCGTCATAAATGAGTATCAAAAATTAACTGTTTTTACTATAAAACATCAACTGAGAAACGATAATTTATAAATTGAATTAGTAGCAACAAATGGCAAAGGCAATTATTCTAGCAAAAACTTCCGTTCAAAGTAACGAATTTGCACAAGCAAAAAGTTTACTGAAATTCTTTAAAGTTGGTGGGGATTTGATATGTATGAGAGTAACGTAGGAACGAGAAATTTTTACGTAAAATTTTCCTTTAAATGTCCTTTACTCTCACTCTCCTAAGAAATCAACGAGTCAAGCGTTGACGTCATATAACGGGAGCCCAATCTTACTTCCTTGTAAGTTTCGTAAACTCGCTTTAGGAACTAGTTACTTTCAATTACGAGTATTCTAATTCGACCCCAACTAGGCGACAAAGGAACAATTAAGTCAATATATTTGGAATGAAGAGTAATGCTGATAGGATTAGAAATGAAAAATGCTGCATCTTAAATCAAGCCATATGAAACTTAGCAACGTGATAATTTAACCATTTACAAAGAACATAAATAGTTGGGAGGTGAGAATATTTCACAGACACATAGGGACCGCCTAAATTAATACGTGATCAGACTATATTTTGAAATAAATGAATGCTCTTAAGTTGTCAGAAGATAATGGTTTAACTGGATATGAAAGTACAAACTTTTGCAATAGGTTAAATAGAGTTTTAAAAACTTAGTCTTTATCGACTCGTTTGAAGCCATGGTTAAAGGGGTTTACAATGTTTTGAATCTTAATTGTTTCTTGAGCAGCTTAACGAAAGCTCACAATTCAGGACATGATAAATCTCACTTTTTAAGCTTTTCTCAATGCCATCACCCAAAGACGGAATAGCACTCGCTATGATACTCGCTAGTGTGTTTGCAATAAGAGTGGTATATCCCAAAGTTTTTTTGCACGCTAACACACTTTAATTGGACATTTAATAATGTAGCAAGGAGATTTTAAGGACACAGTAAACAACCTAAATGATGTACATCTGCTGTTTCACTGACAGTACTTGCAGGGTCCGTCGTTATGCGGTTCAACAACAACATAATTAGTAGTTGACCAGGTGCAACCTGTTGGTCATTAACTTGAAATTCAAAATTACAATCACTTGGAAAAACTATATTTTGAGGGTAAGATACTGTAACAACAATGCAAACTTTAAATCAAAGATGTTAAGCTCATTTATCAAGCGGGGAAGGATATAAAACATACGTCAATTTTCTATCTTCAAGACGTTCACGACGCAAGCATTTCGGATGGAGATTGAGGACAAGAGCGATCAAATATGCGCTCACAGAAACGGTGAAATATGGCATTGACATTGATAAATTCTCCTACCTATTTAACACTCATACTTTCACGAAACATAATGTTAATCTTAAGGAAATCAAGTCTAACGGACGTGTAACTAAATTGATAACTCGCAGGTGTTTGAACAGGAAACAATAACAGGGACTCTCCTAAGACTCTGAGCTCTTAGTATTAATGCTACTTCTTTAGAGGACTTTAAAATCTATTTTAAATATAAACCAAAAGATCAGCAGAAATCCATGACACTTGCGTTGGTTGAGATACATCTAAGTGCTTTAAAAAGAAGCTATGAGAGAAATACTATGCATCACGGAAAGTTAGCACAAAACGAGTAATGGTAAAGACCAGTCGACATTCTTAAAACCTTACGTTTACCGATGATTTATTTGTTTCTCAACTTATAAACATGGAAGTTAATAAAGGACTTGTCGATATAGTGGTAAACGTACACGTCAGTTGGCAGAAACCTAGACGCACGATTTGACAATCAGCGTTCAACATCTTGTGTAGGAAAGACATTAGTCTTGCAGTTGGGTGACCATCTTTTAAAGCTCAAGTGGTCAACATCGTTAATAAGTCATATTTGTAATGGTTTGCTCGTTTCAGTTCTGTTGGTGCATTTCCTATCCGGTATAATTTATGCATTGTTATTCTTTACTAACCTATTTTGAGGGATGTAATTACTATCGCGTGAAAAGGACACTTCACTAAGAAGACTGAGTTGAGTACGTCAGCATTCATGTGGCACTGTAGTTTACTAGCACATGTAGTGTTTTAGTTTATTACTTGCTTCACTGCCTTCACAAGCGGACGCAGGCTGTGCTGAAGACCTCGCCTACGCACGTTTTCTAAACAGGCATATATTTTCAACAATCTCGGCATGAAAAAGTTAAACATCAAATGTGTTTATAGTTTTCAAGGAAGCGTTTTTTAAGCTTCACCTCACAATTCAAAGCAAATAAGTACTTTCAAGCGAAGGTTTGGTTCGAAACTTATAAATTACAAAAAGTAGAACAATTATGTAATAAGACCAAAGTGTACGGAACAGACTTATACTACAATGAGGCATATTCCAAGTCGCAGAAAGCTTGACTGAATGTGAAAGCTTAGTAGCTACGGTTGACTTTGACACCCGTTGAGCTCAGACCAAAACATTTAAAATATGCTATGGGTAGAGAATATTTATGCAAATAAGAGGAATGGGTCCAAGCCTTTTCATCGACTGGACCTTTTAACGTCCTGTTCCGCAGAGTCTATAGAAATTTACTTGAAAATGAAAATTGTTTGCCAAGATCAATATTACAGCTGTGTGCAGTTATACCAATTCTTTCCTTCTCTCCTTGATAGTGATTGTCAAATATTGGATTTAGATCAGATTAAAAGCTCAAAAGGTTTAAAGGGACGATGTTAGAATTGATTCCAATATTTTAACTTGGAGATTGTATGAGCATCTGGGCAAACAAACCACTAAGTATTTTTTGTCAGAAAATGTTTACATGTTGTTAAACTGATGCAGTGTTCACACAAGACGCATGTAAGGCTGTCTGAATATCAAACCACATCACATTGAATACAAGGGGGTTCATTGCCTTATCTCGCAATGAACACTAGCCTGCAGATAAGACAGCTCTAACTAAAAAGGAGAGCATTACCTCTGTTATTCAACTCCATGTTCATTGATCGGAGGCTACATGGGTAACGGAGGAAAGTTCATGGGACTTGTCCACGGTTGCTCACAAACTTTGCCGACTCGTTATGAATTTCAAGAATTTTTGAGCTTTGCTTGCAGAGCTCTGTAGCTCCAGGTTCCCTCCTCCATAAGCTTATAAATGACAAGCAGCATACAGTCTTCGATACAAAGATGTTTACACTCAATTATAATCCCATCCTCCTAAGCCACCTGTGGAAGTCTGACACTTGATTTGCTAGGTTGCCCTTTATTCTTCCGTCAAGGAGGTTTTGTTTTGTCTTCCTTTGCCTGTCTGTCTGTCTTTCTGTTTGTTATTTCGTTTGGTAAAAACAGAACGTTATTAAAGCAATTCATTTACATTTTCAGGATATGTGGAAAATGTCGTAGAGAGCAATCGATTAGACAGTTGGAGTGATCAGGATCACATCCTATATGCAAAAAGCAACAAAGCCAGTTTTGTTAACAATTGATAGCATATTTTGTATTTATTAATTGAGTTAAGAGGTTAGATAAATAAACATCGGATCTAATGAAATTACGGGAGCTTGACAGAGGTTTGCTTTCTCTGAGGTGTTTTCGGTTGCGGTGATGGAACAAAAAGATTGAACCGCAATGTCAAAGTTCAGTGTTATACTTGAAATGTAAGTTTATTGATAAAAAAACTAAAACATTGGAGAGGAAAGTGCCACCACGATCCATTTATCACTTAAAAAAGTCAACGCGAAAGACAAATGTTCTAAAAACTTCGAAGAGCGCGGAACAAAAACAGAACGGGACTTTAATTGTCCGGTTTCAAATTCTGAATCTTGGAACTACTCAGCACAGTTAGCAAACTCGAATGATTCTTTTGTTGGGTCACTTTTAGATGGAATCTCCTTTGTTTCTATTAAAAGCTTTTTATAAGGCATGTTAGACAGAAAGAGGAACATAATTTCCTGGAGTAAATAACAGCACACGCTGAAATCTCCCTTTAGAGGCGCATAGGAGAGTTTCGACCTCTTGTAAATCACGCAGTAGGGAATCACGAGCTGAAAACCAAGTTTTCTTGATCAAATACTTGCTAAAGTGGTTACATTAAGGGACAGCTTGTCTTAAAAAGCGCTCTGTACAGGGAAAACATAGGCGAAAACATGCAAATGCCTTGTATGTGGGAACTCTTTAAAGAAAAGGTGGGGTTAAACAAAGTACCTTTAATCTAAATAATAAATCCTAGAAGCCATCTATTTTAGGCATTAGGTTACTTTAAATTGAAAATTAGAAACGTAAAGGAGTCCTTGGGAAAGTGCAATTAAATAAAAGGACGATTTAGAATGCAATCACCGAAGAAACCACAGCGATCTAAATAAGCTGGCGTTTGTGGTAACTTTTCAAAAATTCCAAAGTAGAAAGATAAACGGCCACTGCTTGTTTTGGCTACAATGATGACGACGAGTGTCATAATTTGGCTAGCGAAGAACACTAAACACACCAGGTGTCTTCTACTCATGGTCTTATTCAAGACAAGAGCCGTTTTGTACTTGACAACAAAACATAGACAGCAAAACACTTCGGCTGGAACATGGACACACTGAGTGAAACAAACATCAAATATAGACATGCCCAAGGTTTTCTTCCAAATGTATACTTGATTGTACTCCAAGTGCCTTATGACAAATATAAAATTTTTATCTTGATAAAAATACTCAACAAGATTTATTTATAGTTCACTTCAACTGTGTCCCAGTAGTAAAATCAAAGGACGGATATACGAAATGCTGATCGACTTGGAAGCAACACCTGCTCCGATGTGGTAAGCAAAATGACGTTACTGGACGAAACTAAAGCCTTCATATTTGAATAAACTATTGAAGTATTGAAAAAGGTTCCCAGCAGCAAATGCTTTTCAACAGTTATATCAATACAATTGTTTGGAAATTCGAAAATGAAACTCCACAATGCGAAAACGTTAAGTAATCCATAAAGTAACACAAAGTACACTTATATTGGAGACCAACATACAAGGCACACAACTATAGAAACGGGAGAAAGTTTGTCGCATTGTCATTCACAGGAATCTAAAAGGTGTGGTGAATGGAAGGGTACTGAATAGTGTCGGGGCCACAAATTTCGGATCGGTAGTCATTGAAACCGTTTTCCAACTTCTTTACATTTGGAAGCAAATTATGTTCCAAAAAGCAACCCTAGTTATCTGAGTGCCTTTCTTGTACCCTGGATTCTAACTATGCAGTTTTAGGTATTGCGTGTGATGGTCATCCAAATCTAACAGTTACTCTTACTTGTAAGAACAAATACTGGTTTAATTATTATTTATATATTTTTTCCGTTTATTTAGTACCGATTACTTAGCTTTAAAGTTCTAATAACTTAATATCAAAATAATTATGTCCTATAATCTTGTATGTGCTACTCGAGTGTTGAGACATTTTTATGCTATCTGTTATTGTCTTGCTTGGCTAGTTGGTATGTGGTTGGCTTTAGTTTACAAAAATGTCTCAGTCCGTGGGCATGCAAGAAGGGTTAAGTCTGTAATTTCATAAATTGCACGCTATTATCGAATTTCATTGTTCGAGTTGAAAAGGATAGTTTTGCCAGACGTAAATCTTTATCAAAATGTGGACATTTACTGAGGTCATCAAAGTCATTTCTAAGAGTATTTACGTTGTGTTGATGTCGTAAGCTGAACCTCGAGACTTCATAAATAACAAAGATGTACGACGCCGAACAGCTATGGTTTCGTTATTTTCAAAAGATTAGAATTTAATTTCATAGGACATCGGCCATTCAATCAAAGAAAAGAGTGGGTTTTATTGTTAGTCAATCGTGACAGTTGTACCACCTCCACCTGCATGCATTTGTACTAAACTGCCGATTTTACTTCCCAGAAAAATGTTACCAAAATTCATATCAGATACGGTCTCCTGAACGTTTAATCAGGAGTTTCCACTCTCCCTAGCCTACAGCAGTCAATAAAAATGTGTCATATCCCTTAGGCGTATGTTTGTGCGTAATGTTCTGTGACTTACAAGCAGTGGCGGCTGGTGCTGGGGGGCAACATGGGCATTGCCCCACCATTCAAAAGCAGAGAAGGTCCTCCATATCCAATTATTTTCTCGATTGACAAATTTTATCACTCCTAGTCATATTCAAGAACGACTTTCCATGATTTCCCATTTTCTTTCTCGACAGTGTCAACTGTCAATGCATGTCCAAAGTTATCTGATGGTTGGCTTGAAGCAGACCACAGGGCTGCATTCTACTTTTTCTGTAGTGTAGTAGACACCTTTGATACAAACCTATGCAAAGCAGACCATGCTACCAATAAAATAAAAATACGTAGGTCTACTATGTTACTATCATAGGATTGACTCAATTCAAGTTGACCTCTATCCTTCCGACGTTGTATGGCTATCACTACTGTATTAACACATCTTTAGCTATAACAGTAAGCAGCAGTTGCTCAGAAAGCTGCACCGCGTAAACTGTATGTCACTTCAATGATCTTTTCGCCATTACTTATAACGGTGTGGAATTTATACACCCGGACTAAATACAGGATGACGCCAGCAGACATTTCAATTTTGTACTGCTGTTATTTCTAATTCTCGAAGTATATGATCTACATCTTGAATATTTGTTCCTTGTCTCTGGTCTTACGCAAAAATACCAAAAATGTCATCTTGTGTGTCAATTAAATGGTCCTGTGATATCATTCTCTCGCATTAGAACACTAGATTGAGTGATTATTTGTTACATGAAGGTAACGAGTACTATGAAACATGAGCAGATAACGGAAACATTGATAGCGGGGTCTTAACAGTCGAAACGCTACTTAACAAGGTGGTGGGTGGTACTAGATTTGCAACGATGCGCTACAAGGGGTGGGGATGGGAATGTGTGGTCAAAGTGGGCGAATTTGGGTGTTACGTAATTTTTGAATGGCCCCTTACAGTACACAGGGAGTTATTGTCATGAGTATTGACTGAGATTGTCATATCCACAGGAATTACTCTTATTTTAAGAGATGAAATACGTGTTCGTAATTTATTATGGTTCTGTTATGTACTAAGCTGATAAACCAGAGACGAAAAAGAATATGCATATCTTTCGTGGAAAAACATATATTTGTAGTGAACTGTGGTTTTCCTATGCTATATAATAGGGCAGTGGCTGTGGTTATCTGCTACAAGGAAACCTTTTAGAAACATGATTTGCAAGTATTTATGTCAGTGACCTTTCAAGTACTGAAAGGGTTAAATGAAAATTTGCAAATACTGGAGAACATTTTAGAACTTGGTCTCGAACCTTCTAGGATGCCATAGAATAATACAAGAGAAATTGGTAGTGTTCAGAGTCGTAGCGTGTCCGCTTTGGATGTGAAAGGTTGTGGATTTAGGTTAGACTTTAAAAAGGGTAAATAGTGCATCCCTTTTTACGACTCAGTGGTTATGGAAAAATTAAGTACGTTAAACACTCATTGCTACCACTACGCCAGCCTCCTACTGTATTACTCACTGAACTTGCAGAGCTGTGTGATCCAAAGCCTAAGGAAAGGGAGATGGGTGCTGCTCTATAGATAAATGGTGTTCCAGGGAACTCTTGAAACTACGTTGTTTCACTGTCTTTTTTTACTGCAACTTACTTTTAAATGTGGAGGGAAAAAATATGACATACTTAATTATATCACAATATTATAGCATATAGACCCATATTCCGTACCTTTGTAACGTAGAAGTCGCTATTTTTATTGCTGGTGGAGCGCTGTGTAATCTATGGCTGGTCTATGCAATGCAATGTAAGTTTCAACATAAAACCTCAACACCAAATTGTTCGTAAACGAACAAAACAAGGCGAACTACATTAATTAAGATGAAACTGATATTAAAGCATTAAATTTGGTAACCCCTCCTCCCCCCGTAAAAAAAGAATACTTAAAACGTGGCGTAACGAAAAATGTTTGTGGGCGTGTGAGTATGTGCGTGCGCCTGTGTGTTGATAGAAAATACTAGACATTGAATCAGAAGAAACAAACACGGACAATTCACTCCATGGCCTGTTAGCAGAAGCTACTTATTTGCAACACAAGCTACTTATTTATTGGCTATTGAATTATCGAAGGCTCTAAAATACATTTAATTTGGATTAACCAATCAAACAATACGGACGTTGTAGGTCGTAAATTTACAAGAGGTCGAGTTTGCTCTCCCAATGGCAGCAAGTTACGAAATGTATGCTTGAAATCGTTGAATTGTTACCTCTGTGGAGGAGGTAATGTTTAAGCCTTTCTCTCTTCGTTTGTTTGTTTGTTGGTTTGTTCCTTTCTTTGTTCACAACAAGGCGAGGAAAGGAATAGACATACTTAGATTAACTTGTCAGAATAAATGGGAAGAGTACCATGACCAATCGGTTAGATCGTGACAGAGATCCGTATCACCGCTATCGACATTTTGTGTGGAGAGGTTGTAAGGGGTGTTCCCTCTAAGTTTTGCCTTCTTTTAACATAAAATACTAGCCTTTAATAACTTACAACAGGATCTTATTACCTAATCAGTCTCATGCATAGAGTTGTCTAGTTGTAACCCCAATGATATGGCAGATGGCAAAAAATGACGAAGATAGCATAAGTTTCAATCCCCTATACGACAATTACTGCTACCAGGAGTTTCTCTGTCAAACCCTGCTTTGTCGCTGACACTTTTGCTCTGATTCTCATGTTATTCTAAATAAACCAACGTATTTTTAATGTTGATAGCTGTTGCACCACAGAGAAACCTTTGTGGTAACCAATGCAGGTTGGATATCATAAAACAGAGCTCATCAAACTACTCAATCTGCTTAACACAGTAGGAAAGGCGTCGGATTTGCAGTCGTGAAACCCAGATGCGACGCCCCGGTGGTCATACTCTTACTTTAATTGCTGCTCTTCATACCATTAAAGTACTCTTTAGTACTCTAAAGTACGTATACATCCGTTCACATTCAAAATGGAGTGATTCGATCACCAGTTTAAGCAGACTGGATAAAACGACTGAAGAGCAATCATTCTTCTCATTTTACGAGGAATTTTGCCTTAGATGTTTATCAGCCGATCTTAGAACTTAATGTCGTCAAACATAAATAGGGGGAGTAATTCCTTAAGACGTGACGGTACCCTGTAGAATGGAAGGATTTTTTATACCATCAGATATTTCTCATCAGTTTTATCCATCCTTTCTTCTTTTTCTAAGGATGTATTTTGTTTTTGGATAACAGTCAACATTTTGGCAATTAATCTAAATAAAGGCATATGAAGTATTTCCGTGGCTAATTAGTGACGTATGTGGTTGGGTGCATCTAGTGCCCCATAAAAATTTTAAGTGCCAGATATATAGCTGTCTTAGTTTGCATTTTGTTACCAGTGAAAATTTATGGTATCAGACCAAGTTTTACAAAAAATGAAGCAATATTTAGGCATCCCACCAACGATTTGAATTCTTTTTTGGTTCACATATAGTGCTGACTGCGATATACATGCATTTGTTAAACGATCTTGTTTCTCAGTTCTTTCATTTGCTGTACCACAAAACAACAAATATGCATTGCAACATAAGAAACTTCATCGTACTATGATTACACGCTGCACTCTTGTTAGAGGTACAAACACTTAAATGACAATCAGCAAATACTTCAACAATACAAGTGAAAGTCATTGGAAAATTGACTGTCAAAGTGTTCACTGAACAAATGTTCATGGTGGTCTTATTTAGGAACCTTCTGTTCTTGCTTTCTCAAGTTATTCGTGATTTTCGATCGCTTTCTACAACTTGGATCACCTTTTGGAAGTTAATTTCGTGTCTCGATAATTGGAGAAAACCCGATCCCACTTTGATGCCTCGTTCACTGCAGTTATTAAATACATTGAGAGCACCGATGTTTTGAAAAAAAGATTTGTAGGCTTCAGACGAGGGTCAGGTGCTCATGTCTCAGTAAAGATAGTAAGGATCCAAGTCAAGGAGGCGAAATAGGTACCGTGAGTCTGGGATGACTGGGTCTGCTAGTTCAGTTGTAAAAGAAATGCTTCAAAAAATGGGCTTTCTATGTCGGGTGCCAAACCTAGACCCGTGTAATGGTGCATCCGCGCTTGGTTTCAGAGCAAGTAGAGCATTTGTAACAGCTGCCTTTTGATCGTCCTGCACCTGACTGCTTTATAGAGCAAGGGGTACGATTTCAGGTACTGGATACCAAAGATGAATGCTTCCAACGTACTCCTTAATATGTGTGGATGAATGGTTTTGTAATGCAATATGGTCTTAAGGAACTTAAGGTCATTGTAAGGTGTAGACACTGCCGAAGAACAGGTCATCCACGACTGGCTGTAAACAAGACTTAAGAAGATGACCATGTCTCGCACTTTCGTGGTCTGATGACGACTTGTGATTGTTCCAGGAGGCATTTGGTTTATTGATCCTGCAGCAAACATATCTTGATAAGGCATCCAACGAGCCTCATGTAATGCTTCTGGACGTCTTTTATTTGGTGCTTTTCCTTGACATTTTCCACAGGTCAGTGAATTCCTTACAGTCGTCTCTCTTTAGTTTCAGCTCAGATGACGCTTTCAGCAAGACGTCCTCACTCAAGTTCTCGATTAGGATGCGAGATTCTTCATCATACTCTACAAGGTCTTGATGACAGAGGGAATCTGTAGTAGTGTGATTCAGCTTGTCGCAGTTCCTTCGCAGTCTCAGCAACAGCATGACTTCAGGTGATTCTGAGGCTTCAATTTTTAGAACATTGAAGACGTGGTCCAGACTTTTTTCGCTAATGCGGTGAAGGCAGCCAGACTAGAAGCTAGGATGGTTCAGGGGCTGCTTTTTGCTCACACAAGCTGCTGATACATGTTCTGTATTACTTAAAATGGTGTCAAATACCAAGTTTACTACAGTGTCAGAACAATTCCAGGTTGCAAACGCCTCTCTGGTCAGCTCCGCGAATAGTTCCCTAGTTTGTCTCTCAGTTTCTGGCTTGCACGATGGTGCCCAGGGTTTTCACTCCCTTTGTATCCCCCAAGGCTATGACAAGACGCTTTTCCTTGACGTTCTGATTTGCTAATGCTGACATTAATTTTTCAGTCCCAGTGAAGAGTTACAAATCTTGGTGAAGTCCATGAATCTTTGGTACTTTGGGACGCTGTATCATCAACTTCACTTCTTGACCGATCTGCATAAGTATATGAAAGACAAACTTTAGAGGAATATCGGCCAGTTTCTTCTGCCAGCACCTCTGTGTAGGTGGCTTGCTGGACTGGTGTCAGTTTTGATCGCCAATGACACCAGATATTCCGATTTCAACATATCAGGAGGCACATATGCTTGAGTGTCATTAGTTGTCTTTCGTGTGAGTGAGTTTCCTTCAAGATATGTCGAAGTGCTCCTTTTTCTTCGTCACATTTGCTATCATGCAAAGTCATAGGTGAAAGAATATTTTACCTATAGATTTTTTCTTTGTCTCTGAGCTTTTTTAATTTGACGGTCCTTGCAACTCCATTTGCTGATACCTATGGTAATACCTACACAATGATTTCATTAGAACTCCATTCAGTAGGCCATTGATCCTAGTTATATAGTGGAGTTATAGGCATCTGATTTCCTCTTTAAAGATTAACGTAAGACAAGTTAATGGAAACTTGCGAGTTTCCTGTTGCACATTCATTGGATGATTAATGTACGAAAATACCAAATATTTCCAGATCTTGGTGGGATACCTAAACGCAGTCCAATTGCAACAAAACCTAGCAGGAATTGTTTTTTGTTGAGGTAGAACAGATTGGGGACGAAGACAAGTTGAATTGTATACGTGAGGGAGGTAACTTGACACAATCACCTTGCAAAGCTAACCTGACTGCCAAATCATGTGATTCTGTCATTGGTGAACCCTTGCTAGAAAATTCAGGATGCACCAAAATGTATTAAGAGCAAGAATTTTCAAATAATTATCACAGCTAGATCGTCTTTCCATCTAAGTGTTTTGCAAATGGATTGGAACTAATAACATATTGGATACCATGGAGTAATTAGGGAGGCAAATACGAGGTTTAATAGGTTACAGATGTCCATGACTGTTTCTCTAACCTTCCAGCAAGCCGATTTGTCGTCTTGTAGAGGAATTGGTTTGGGTGTTTGAAAGTGTTGAAACTAACACTTCTTGCAGAGACCCGAGGAAGAAAGGCTAGCTTTGGCTAGCAAGTGTGGTATTTCCCGTGCACTGTACTCAGAGTTAGACTCGTGTTCTGCTGCAGAGTTGTCAACACGCCATGTGTCAAATATGCGTATGAGCTTTCAAAATACAAATCATAGCTTTTCAAATTTTGACAAGAACCTGTGCGCATTTAGTAAGCTGATGCGCATCTGCTAAGAAACAACATTGAATGATGACATTAGTTTTCGGTTGATTAGTAACACTTTGAATGTTTGATTGACGCATATTATTGCTATCTCCGATTTTCAGCTTAAATTTACTGATAGCAAGAATTGTAGAAGTCAACTCCATGATTGCGAAAGTGACTAAAGCATACGGGCTTGAATTCAAAACCTTCATCTAAGAATTGTGTTTCGGCAACGCTGCTAGGGATACAACTAGGGATTGAAGTCCGAGGATAATTACAAACAGAATAACATATACTCTGTAACAGAGTTATAAACACTCAGTAATCGTAGGTGATACGTGTTTTGTGTGATTGTCACATTGATGGAAGGGGCTGGTACCTACAGATTAGACGAAAGCACATAAAATCTTTCATTGGGTCCCATGTCGTAAATATCGAAACAGATATCTTGCGAAAATACAAGTCCACGCTAGCAACGGAAAGCTTCTAACTAATAGTTCATAGCTTGGGGAAACTGACAGTTTTTCCCTCCAAGTGACCGTATGACCTTACCTTGAGATTTCTTACGCTTGCTAAAAGTTCAAAACGTTTATAACGTGCTGACATATTAAGGAGCATATTTAAATGTAGATTCAAACCCATGTCCAAGGGTAAAAACTCTTTACACCCAGTGTCATAAACTCTGTCACTACATCGGCGTACCACATCCAATTGCTGCAAATAGACAATACATTTCAATACAATTGCAAAAATACATTACCAACATATGATACTTGCTGCCAGCTGTTTTTCTGGTCCTCCGTAAAGACAAAAGTTGAAAGTTTCAGATGGATAAAAAAAGAAGAAAATTTAAACACTTACTGTGATCCGGGTTTCGGTAATTTTCCAGGTAATCAGAAAGACGCCATAACCAGCAAAAATGCAGCAATCTTGTCAACAACCTTGCCATTGTTTATTTCCCTTCATGTAGAAAAACTGTAAATTCTGGGGAAGAAGACAGAAATGCAGTTTACATATTCATGTGAAATGTATGATGAAAAATTAATGTCTCTAACATAGCACTAACAAGACCAGATACAATAACTTTACTTTTAAAACGCATCAGTCAATTGTAATGTGCTGGATTAAAAAATACATTATTTACCAACAGAATAAAACAATCACATTTAAAGACATTTGCGAACGATACTGAAGAATCAATTTCGGCTTTGAATCCCTCAGAATATGAGTCATCAGAAAGTAAGGGAAACCGTAACATCAGAGGATAGAAGAATCTCTCAAAATCAGACTGATAAAAAATTGCCTACTTGAAAAAATATATTCATGGTTTTGTTCACATACAGCAAGATGAGACCAATCTGAAACAAAACTGCTTACACAATGGAAGTCTTTGATAGATCTTGTTCAAAATCCGTCTGCTCTTACACGTATCATGTTTATTGACCATTATGATAAAACCTCGCCTTTTCAAAAATTACACCCTCCTGCAAACCTTGACGAACGTATACGGCAGAGAACTTACTGTTTACAAGCAAATGTCTATGGCTCCTGGCTACCAACCGAAAAGAAACCGAAAAACAATAAGAATTAAGAGAGTTCATATAAATGAACAAGAGGTTTTGATTTCGTTGCCTTTTATTAATGCAAAGTCAAGCTGAAACTTCCTTGCAACGAACCACAATTGAAATCAAAATATTCTGAGAATTTATTCTATTTCCTACGATAAAAACGTTTGAAACCTCAAAATATAAATTGTTTACCATAGTCAATCAAATGTGCAAAAATATTCTCATCGTCTGTGAGTCCGACTGCAAATCAAACCCCATTCCTACTGGAGTAAGCAGCCAATATACCTTTCCGTATATACAAATTATGAAAAAAATTTAAAGAACAGTAAGACAAAACATCTGTAATACAAATATAATATCATGTCCAACGAGGTTGTATTCTTTTTCGATGTTTATTGCTGACATAGTCTTTTACATTTCTGTATCTCCTGTCACTCAGATGTTACTCACAACTTGCTTGACTTACAATTCCGAAGTCATAAAAGCATACGAGGAAAAGATCGTGAAAATATCAAACTTTTGACCATTGGGCTCTTCCTTCATATTCCACTCGGTTCCAGTTGTCTTTCAATCCGACATGAATCACCATGCTTCTTTCTACTTATCTTGTCCAGTGAATGGACTCTTATTTATCAAGGGCGGCTTGTTTAACTCTCTATAAGGTGGTACAGAACTGGTGTGAGAAGAATGGGGCAAGGTTAATCACCCTATTGATATTAGTTAGGGCCAGAACGATTGGAAAATTCTTAGGTTGACTGACAGTGTCCACTATAAACCGACTCCAGGAACTACCTTCAACAATAGAAAACTCACATGAGTAGTAGTAAAATGTATGTTCTGGCGCAATGTGCATAAATGCACATCTGCACATCGCACATCCGCACATCACATATCTGCACATCGCATATCTTCACATCGCATATCTGCACATCTGCACATCGCACATCT
>JANTCA010031180.1:4838-21474 GCA_024741275.1 Chironex yamaguchii | reverse complement strand
TTTTCTGTGTTTCGGCTTAAGCCTTCATCAGTGCCAGATATATGTAATACCTCAACAGACACAGTGCTTTTATATATATTTGTCAAGAGTGGCCATTACCACAATAGCTGCACAAAGTGGGATATATATATATAGATATATATATATCTCTCAAAGCACTGTGTGTGAAGTGTGAAGTGTGTGAAGATTTATATTATATTTACTCAAAAATATACTCTTTCATTTAAAACGTTTTGACATTAGTCTTATAAATATAATAGTTGGCTCATATATATATAATGTGTTTGACTATGTCGCGTAGTAGAGTAAACATGTAAATTAGTTGTAAAATGGCATAAGCTCACTCTGTAGTCTCATCATAGTCATTAAAATTGCCTACAGAATCTCTTAATAAGTAGACTATATGATAATCAATCATATGTCCTCTCCATGGTATAATTCAAATGCATATTAATTTTTTAGAGATAATAAGCAGATATCCTTCAAGTGATCGAGATGGATATCTTTTACCTGATTCAGTGCCATTATTCTGTTTACCACTTGGGGCTGTTGTTGAATGTTGGCCTGAAAAAGCTCAACCACCACTGCCTATATTTTCAACATTTGCTCTAACTGGAATGAAAGGTGAAAAGGTGTGTAAATTGCTATTTTTAGGTCATAGGTTACATACTTTGCTTTGTATATTATCAAACTTTGTATTGCTGTATTGTTTTGTGGCAGTTGTGTTGGACTTGGTGGTTATCTCAAGTGAACAATGACAAGAACAACCAATGGCAGGGTTTTCCAGGAGTTGGGCGTAGCGACTGCTGCATATGTAAATTGCAGTGGCTACAAATCTTTTAATTTCCAGATTGTCCTGTTAACGTTAATTGTTATTAAGTTTTTTTGGTTGTTGATTATTGCAATCATATTTACTTGCTGTGTTCGCAAGGTATAATAAGGTTGCTGCACTTACTGGTACTAAATAGCTTGTGAGTAATTTGGCAGTTTTACCACAGCACTTTCTCTTACTGTGACCACAACTCTCGATTCCTTGTTCCTGGTATTACAGAGCGCCGACAGTTTTCCTCACTCTTTACTTGACGTGGCTGGACCTGGATGTGCAACATAATCGTTATATTAATGGGTTTTTAATCCAAAGTCATAAACGTTAACTGCTTGACCATTCACATTTATTTTATCCAGCCTGTATTAATCCTCTTTGTATAAGCGGGGTCGGTCTGTCTTGTCGATGGCGTAAGCGCCTTTTCTGCTAGTCACGGTTCTTGCGGTCGCCTCCAGCAAGTTGAGCGAGGTTCCGTCTCTCTTGACCTCCTAGGGGCCTCAAGGCGTAGGATCCTAGTGTCTCCTACACAAGAAGTTCCTATCAGTAAAGTGCTACGTAAGCTGATGTAAGTGAAGTACATTTCTGCGCGCCCAAATCGGAAGATTTGACGCACAATTTAATTAATTTTGTTTCTGTTTTTGTTCCTTTGGTTTTGTCAGATTTATGGAGCTGGTGTGACCTTTTTTGAAGAGTTGCAACCAGAGCTGTTCACCGATGAAGTACACGAACTCTTGAAGCAACAACAGATGGTATGTTGGTAATGAGCACGTTGTCTTTTTTCTATCAAAGTAAGGTGAAGTCAAATCTACTACACTTTTATTCCTTTGCACATCACTTCTGTCTTCTCGTCACAGTGTTTGCATTTCTTCACTTGTGACTATGGCCACAGACTAATTTTCTTGATACACAGAGATAATATAATAGCTTAGAGGCAAATAACAATTGAAGTATGATGCCATGGTGCGATATAATAAGACAGAAGTGTTTTGAGATTATTTGTTATTAGTACTTATCGTTCAGAACAAATTTGGTATTAAAAATGATCATGATGTTTTTATAACATTTTTAGAGTTATCAAGGAGAGAAACTGGTGGCTCACACAAATAAATGCATTTGTCTTTTATCACGTTATCCTTTCTTTGATGCATTTCGGAGATTTTTATTGTCGCTGTACCGAATATCAGTTTCAGGTGGACAGACTATTCCTATAGAAAGGTAAGTCAAATTGATTCCTTTGTTATAGCGCTTTGCATCTCAGATTGACTTGTCAGCAAGGACTTACAATTGTATCGGCTTTCTAAAAAGGTTTTTAAATTTTTATTTGATTGTCGGACTGTTAAACCTTGTCTTTAGAATTGCGTTAATATATAGAGGCGAAAGTGTAACGTCATTTGCCTGTCAAATAATTTATGACGGTTTTTTGTTGAAAGGGTCGGGCACTGGCGGTAGAAGAACTGTGGAATAATAGTTTTTCTCCATACAGTTTTTGACTTGCTTTGTTTGTGAGATACTTTGTAGTTGACCTTGCAGGTGTATAGGATTGGCTGTTTATTATGGCTTAGATATTTTTGTCTGTAACTTGCGTCAGAGGCCATGTTACTAATACGAGGCTGCTATTACTACCTCAAGAATATTATTCGTTCCTTGCCGTATCTATCGTATATTTTATTGCCAACTGTGTGTTATAATGCACAACGTCTCTCATTTAGGGATGTGCTAATCGGTTTTCTTATAGATTGTACCCACTACAATTCCCATCCGTTAATTGTTCCTTTCAGGTATGTCAGTCATTTTATTGAAAACGTACCTTTCCCAACTCCACAAAGGCCCAGAGTCCTAGTTCAGGTAGGTAATGGTACTTAGATGTCATTTTGTGTGGTCTTATTCGGACAGGAGACGAATTGAAATGAGTAAATAAAATGCGGCCCCCGGGATCAATTTAGTGTGTGCTTGAATGAGTCACGATTTCACCCAACGTTTATCAGCAACAGGAACTGTAACCTGGATCCCGTTGTGTTGTAAGCATTCAGAGGATTTGTGCTTATATATTTTGGCTAATAAATATTCTCTTTTAGAAAATATTATTAGTTTGTAACGTAGGAGTGATGCATTTGTGATAATGGAGTGCTGAGTTGACTTCTCCATTTTGTAGATGACCCATGAGGATATTGAAATTGCTGAACCTTGGCATGGCCCTCTTCCTCTTAACGGAGCATCTTATTCGGCTCTTTTACGAAGCCTAGGAGCAGACAATGCTGTGCTGTTACTGCATTGTGTTTTAACAGAGCACAAAATACTCATTCATTCGCTGCGACCGGCATTACTTACCAGTGTTGGGGAAGCAATAACATCAGTAAGTGTACTATACGCTTTTGTGTATTGTTTAAAGGTAAAAGAGGTTGATTTTTCAAGGTTCACGGCAATTCAATGAATGAGATCCTTTTTACTTATGTTGCTTGTTTCAGTCTAGTAGTTAATACTCGTTTCTTGTATCAAGGCCCTTCCCAATAGGCAGACACCCTGTTACATGAACAACTTAAAATCTTTTGACCTCTTCTTTCGAGCTGTTGAGCTCAGGAGGGAAGGAGACCCGTTTGCAATCGGGAGCCCCTGGTTTGAAGGTCAGGTGTCCACCGTCCTGTCTTTACTTCTGTTCCTAGTGAATATGAGCCATCTCGGTTGTTAACATTTTGCCCTAATTTTACTCTATCTGAATATTCTGATTCTAGTGATTACGGTACATGGCCTGTAAGAGATCCAACAGCGCTGATGACGCCAGGTCACTAACAGAAATTATGGCGTATTAATCGATTACTCGAAAATACGTAAATTTTTTTTTGCATTTTGGGCCAACATGTCATTTCCTGTCGACTATATTAACCTGACCTCATTTTAAATTACGAGCTCTGTGTTTCACAGTAAAAAAAATCCTCGCATCCGGTAACGCCTAATAATTTAGGGGAGACATGACTGTGAGCTCAAACCAAAGTATGCCAGCAAATGTTTGATATCATAACAAAAAGGGCCAAAAGGGACC
This sequence comes from Chironex yamaguchii, assembly GCA_024741275.1. Lineage (NCBI taxonomy): Eukaryota > Metazoa > Cnidaria > Cubozoa > Chirodropida > Chirodropidae > Chironex > Chironex yamaguchii. The sequence goes on along the minus strand of JANTCA010031180.1, from coordinate 17,611 downwards.
CAAAAGGGCCAAGTGGAACGATTAAAATTCCGTCTGCGTTATGGTCGCAATTTTGAAGTCGGTATTTTCTTTGTGGGGATCGTGTGGATTGTCGTAGATAGCATTAGGTGTTTAGGAGGCCACTACTAGCATACTATTAAAGACAATTTTCCTTATTTTTATTTTGAATAACCGATTTTGCCATTTCAGATCAACTGTTTCACACTGTATTGCACTCTGCTTAAGCATTATGGTACATCAGCCTAGCGTAGTTTGTATCTACAGCCAGATTAATTAGGTTCTGGTTACAACGTATTACAAAATATTCCGTTATATTTTGTAATGTTCCTACCTTTTTGTCTTTTTGTCAAGCTCATTTTCCCGTTCAGTTGGCAGTGCCCTTATATTCCATTGTGTCCGCTAGCATTAGCCGATATGCTTTCCGCTCCTGTTCCTTTTATTTATGGTGAGTTGTTTTGTATACATTTATATCTGTTTGTGTATCGTCATTACTTCTTGTCATAGATAAGTTGTCGCACTAATGTTCTCCCTCCTCCTCTCTCACTCTCATACTCTTCCTCATTCTCACTCCCGGCCTATCTATCTATCTATCTATCTATCTATCTATCTATCTATCTGTCTATCTCTCTGTCTATCTCTCTGTCTGTCTCTCTCTCTGTCTGTCTGTCTATCTGTCTGTCTGTCTATCTGTCTGTCTGTCTATCTGTCTGTCTGTCTGTCTTTCTGTCTGTTTCAGAAGAGATTTAAGGTCTAATATTTGTTTACTTAATAAAAATTTTAGTAAATTATAGTGAAAAGTGTAGATTGAAGTCGTGCAGAGTATATTTCGTACATATAATATACACATCGGAACTGCCAAAGAGGCTAGTACTTATTCATTCTTCATTTTCTAAAACGATATGCCATATTTATGACCGCTTCAGCTGTCAGCTTGCCGCTAATAAAAACTTTGAGTATTCAATTTGTTTTTAATTTTCTAGGTATTGATTCCAGATTCTTCGACGGCGGTAGCGCCCCGGAGGATGTGACCTGTGTTGACTTGGATACAAATGTGATAACTTTGTAAGTTCACGCACAACTTACGTATTTGATGAAGATATATTTGGTTAAAAAGCACTTTGTGACACAGAAGAGAGTTTTTTATTCTCTTTTATCTAATTTTATATGGTCATACAGTAATTCCTCCGTCAAGTTTTACTGAGTGGTGATTTTGGAAACAACTAATGGAAGATGACCATCTAACTTGCTCGGTTAAGGTGACAAGTAGCCAAGTGCATGAGTTGACGTCTTGAGTTGAATGATCAAGGGTTTTTTTTTCTGTTGGGCTGTTTGTTCGTCGTCACGAGACTGGTTTTGACTTAGTTAATTGATGGCTACCATTTACATGAGGATTATATATTACTGGTATCAATATGAAGACACTGAAAACGTTGATTAGGAAGATATGAAAGTTGGCTACGTAGTGTAGTAAATGGATCGGTAGACGGTAGAGAGAAGGGCCGAAGGATGGACGGGCTGATGGACAGAGGGAAGGATGGAAAGGGAGACGGATAATATTGTACTGTCAAATCTGGAATCAAGTCCCATTTATCTTATATGCAAGTGTGTCGTTGTATAGAATATTTTTGTTCTTATTTTCAGTAGCATTTTATAGAAACTACAGCATGTCAGTAACTGACTCAGTGCATTTTGTGTTTTGTGTTAGGGCGCAAGAGGCAAAGGAGCCAAAGAGCAGTACATGGAAGTCGTTGCCTAAGGTATGCCAGGTGGCAACCGAGACTTGACATATCTAATGGTTATTGCTAGATCATTTTGTACGGCATACAGCACAGTATTCTTTACTATGTGATTTGTTAATATTCCTCTTTTGTTTCATCCAAGTAGTTGCCTGCATTGGTATTGTTGTGCCAGGTTTTGATTGTCAAGTAAGAATGCGTGCCACGGAATATAGGCTTTGTCTTCTTAAGAGAGCCTTTAATCGTATGTTGCGGTATCAACCCACCTTCTATTCAACTTAAGATTCCATTTTGTGCTTTTCGATCATTTAGGGGGATTTTTGAGGACCTTTGGCTGTGGATGAGGACGTTCAGTAGTTTTTCTAGGCTATGTTGAGTATTGACCGTATGGCAGGAGTTGTGTTTTTACTGAACACCCTTGTCCAATGTCAAGATGCATTTCCATGTAACAGTTGTTAGGTCGTCTTTCTATTCATATCCTCTGGTCCGTAATAAGAAAACTTTTGAAGGTGCATCTTTGGAGTAGAAGGCGAGGTTGCATCCGTCGCAGGCGACGCGACCCGACGTCCTTGTATTTTAATGTCACTCCTTCACATGTGGTTCAGTTTTCAAAAGTGTTCCTGTGTAAATCACTACGTTATGTTTTATTATTTTATATATTCGTGAATCGTTTCTGTATTTAGTTGTCATTCCACAATGTTTTCCAGGCTCACATAGTACGGTTTTAAATACTCCGCTCAGAAAATGAAACATCCTTAGTTATGAACAAGGAAACGCTTGCGTTTAAAATATTAGCGTCAATTTTTGTTTATGAAGCAACGAGACGAGCTATGAGAGAAAATGTTGCTAGGAATATTTTGAATAAGGTAATGTGAGTAACTCGTACTGTCCATATCTCGTCTAGTTACTTCACTGTATAAAAATGTACTATTTTATACGCTTGATGCCGTTATCTTTAATGAGAGCACAAACGCTTTAAGATGTTGCGAAAGTGCTCAAGTAGGCTCAAAGGTCTTGTGCTCTATTATACGAAAGCCTGCATTTGGTGGACGGATCCTTGGTAATAAATCGTGAAGATCTAGAGTATACTATGTTTTTATGTCGTTCGTTACTTGTGCTATTATTCCTCCAAGGTGACAAGTATATTCAAAGGCAATCATGAAATTCCGTCGGTAAGTTGAGCAGGTTTCAGTTCAGTTTGCAGTCATTTATGAAAATCCTCCATGGTGATGTGGATTTCAGTAATCAGAAGACGCCTTTGATTGCTACCATTGACACTATTCAAGATGATAAACTGCTTAACATAAGCATAGGATGTCTAAATTGTAATCAGAACTCGACGTCTGGCAGAGGATTGTATGATGGAATGTTAATGCAGACTTATTAATATGCTTGGTAATCGTGATAAACTCCGCTTTAAATTAACCACAATGACCAGTTCACAGCAAAATAAGTAATCGATCACATTCAGAAGCGATATAAAATTTTAACAGCGTCATGTGAAATAGGTCAATTCATAATACTTTAAAATCTAAGGTTATAAATTAAGGTATGCTATCGGATTGTGGATTATAAAGGCATTTGTGATATGCTAAATCGTTTAAAAGGATAATATATGTGAAAGTTAATATACATTAGACTGAATCCTTGTTGTAAGTATTATAAACACCAGTTGTATGTAATTTAAAACCCTTGATACCTCTGTTTTATGCTAACGTGTACATGCTTTTAACACCTATGTAAGTGCAATTTGGTTCCTACTTTTTGGGCACGAAAAGTAGCTATATGTTTTTTGTACTCTCTTCTCGTGCTTTGGCTGTCCCTTGGGATATTTTGGGCGTAGCAGTGAATAGTGTCTACACACTTTTTAAAGGACAAGACACGAAATCATAAATTATAGATTATAAACTACTGGTACTACAATATACGTCTACCTGAGGGTTCGGCAGTACATGATGGTTGTACGTTTTTCAGAAAGCTCCCTCCTAACATACACGTTATGGGTAATTTAACAGAAAGTCGAAACCGAAAATGCGTTGATAGGCCATAGAGAGTTACTGCAATGAATCCAAGTCCAATCTTTTCAGAGGTAATGGCTGATATTTTAACCCCCAAAATATATTTTAAATAACTCAAGTTTCCAAGAACTGCAAGAGCACGTGAAAGTTTACTTGAATTATTAATTGGATGTAAATATTGAGAGCGATGTGGAAGAATTAACTGGAAGATGATTGCATGTAATTTATAATCGACAGTAACGTGTCTTGCTGTAAATAGAGAACGGTAGTTGGCGTAAATTGTCATGTATTTGTTAAATAGTAGTGTTCCAATGAATTCCTTTATAGTCATTCATATAAAATATATGCTGTCATATTTGTATCGTACGTTTCTTGTCTTTGTGATACGAAGACAGGTTTTTTAGCAGTTAAAGTATTTTAAGGTTGTTGCTGTTTAAGACTAAACCGTTCTCAGTAGGGAAACCGCCGTTCGTTGCTGTTAATATTTGTCAAGCAGAAAATTCATTTGTTTGAGATAATGTCGAAAGTGTCTTTAATATGATTGGTGTTTCTCTTATCTTATTACTACCGCCGCCTTCCTATTTGGTGGTTGCTCTTCCTCTCAGTTTATCGTCCTGGTTTCTCCTCAATTATCCACACCCTTCTTGCCGTACATTCTCTTTCGGCTCCTTTGTTCTGTCTGTTTCGTTACCCCCCTTGCTAATTTTGGTCCTCGGCATCTACCGTGCCCCGCCCTTTCATTTTGTTCCCTCAGCCACCCTTACTTGAAATCCCTTTCAACATCTTTCACCCTCTGCTAGCATCCTTTTCCCTCACCAATCCTTTGCCCTCACTCACTAATCGCTTGCCCTCTCATACCCATTTCCCTTCTCTTACGTCCTTTACCCTCTATTACTTACTTTACTCTCTACTAGCATCCTTTGCCCTCACTTACCAATCTTTTACCCTCTCTCACATCCTTTACTCTCGCCTAGCATCCTTTGCCCTCATTTACCAATCCGTTACCCTGCATTACATACTTTACCCTCTAATAGCATCCTTTATCCTCTCTTACATCCTTTACCCTCGCCTAGCATCCCTGGCCCTCTCTTACATCCTTTACCCTCGCCGAGCCTGCTTTACCCACACTTACCAATCCTTTACCCTGTCCTGGCGTCCTTTGCCCTCACTTACCAATCCCTTACCCTCTCTTACATTCTTTACCCTCCCCTAGCATCCTTTGCCCTCACTTACCAATCCGTTACCCTATCTTACATACTTTACCCTCTACTAGCATCCTTTGCCCTCACTTACATCCTTTACCTTCACTTACATCCTTTACCCTAGCCTAGCATCCTTTACCCTCTCTTACAACCTTTACCCTCGCCTAGCCTCCTTTACCCTCACCTACCAATCCTTTACCCTGTCCTGGCGTCCTTTACCCTGTCCTGGCGTCCTTTACCCTCACTTACCAATCCCTTACCCTCACTTACCAATCCCTTACCCTCTCTCACATCCTTTACTCTCGCCTAGCATCCTTTGCCCTCACTTACCAATCCGTTACCCTCTCTTACATACTTTACCCTCTACTAGCATCCTTTATCCTCTCTTACATCCTTTACCCTCGCCTAGCATCCTTTACCCTTTCTTTCATCCTTTACCCTCGCCTAGCTTCCTTTACTCTCACTTACCAATCCTTTACCCTGTCATGGCATCCTTTGCTCCCCCTTACCAATCCTTTACCCTGTCATGGCATCCTTTGCTCCCCCTTACCAATCCTTTACCCATTCTTACCATCTTGTCCCCTCTCCTAATTATCTGTGTTTTGTTGATTTGTCGGCCATGCGACACGATGACCTTGAAGTGTTTAGGAATGGGCAAGCACTCTTTTTTTATTTTTTTGGAGTATTGATATTTGTGAATGATTTCATAAGAGAATACTCCGGCATATTTAGAAAGTTCATTGGTATTTATTAGTGTTCAGCATTCACTACCTTTTCTTGTCTTTTTCTGTTATAACGTCATCGTCCTTGTTAATTTAAATGAACTCATGTGTCATGTGACCTTTTTTGCTTGATTCTTGTTTCAGAAACCCGGAAAAGTGCTAAAGGACAAACTTGAAGAGCTATTTTTTCAACTTTATAAAGGTATTAGTTACTTTGTAATATTTTGAATACACCCATCTGCTAAGTTTTTATTCTTGTCACGGTACTCGCAGAAGTCAGTATTTCCACATTTAATAGCAGGGTCATCAGCACAAATATGAAAAAGCATGCACTTGGTACTCGTGTAGTGTTTCATTTTTTTAAAGATCCTTTTGCAGGAAAAGTGAGGATATCAGGTCACATCATAATTGTTTATTTTACGTAGATCAAATGGCTGTGATAGCCTGGTGGCACCGTAGTGTAATGGTAATGATCACAGAAACATTGTTGATGGTGACCCTGATATTGACTAAGGTTCTACTGTAATTGAAGTTTACCACTTATGATCAAACGTATGATGATGACAGTGTCATTACTGCCGACTGTAAGGACAATTCCAGTGACCTTAGTCATGGCAATGGCAGCTAGAGTGACCATCTTAGTGACTATTGCAGTGGCGATGACTAGGAATGACTGTGATGACGATTTCTATCCCCGTTTTGAAAGGCAAACAACATGATCTATTATTTTAACTGAAAGGCACATCTTGTCATTTTTTATTTATTTTGACTTGCAAAAATTCACCATGTCTTCTTGGAAGTACTGTGTATTTTTGTCTTAATAGGTGGACGTGGCTCTTCTTCTCGTTTTATCATTAAGCGGTTTTTTTGTGTTGTCTTTGTCGTAGTTGCCAATGACGATAGTGCTGATCGTGCTGTTGATTTCGCGCCCTTGGATCTTGACGTGATGACTTTATCTAAAAAAAGGGTAAGCTTTGATTTCGTTCAGTATACTTACATTAAGTTGTAGCAAGTGGCTATCAACTGTGACCTCTCAGAAGCCTGCACAAGGCACATTTATATCACTCATCTGAGCATTGTCTGCAGATCCTACCTGCGGTTTATGCTGCACATTCGCGCCTGCAGGACCAGTTTGTACTTCTTGAGCACGAGTGACTAAACCAGTGTGAGCAATTGGTTAAACAAGACTGGAAACCCATGATCTCAACTACGATGTGTTGTGGTATCGTCCGAGCTCAGCGTCCGACGGCTTATTAACAGCTTCTTCGCACCCAACTTTTCTGACATGGCTTGGGTTGACCCGTGACATATGGTTGTCAGGTACTTGCATATGGCTCTGCGAGGCGGATTCGAACCGAGAACGTCCTGATCAAAGTGCAAGCACTCCAATCACTCGCCCACAAGCGTATCGACAAATCAATTAAGGCATTCTTCATCTAGTCAAAAGAAAATTGCCATTTTGGTGATGTGCGCATTCACCCAAATAGGCAGTTGTTGTTGCGCATTTGAAAGAAACTTACACTTAAACAACAACTTTTGCTATGTTTTCTGTTACTGTATTCTGACGAATATATGTGATCAGTGTCAGACGGAAAGCTTTATAGATGTCAGTTTTACTTATGACAATTAGAAATCTGGATTTTCGCGTTGTTCTTGGATGATTGTTCTGGTGTTTTTTTACTGCAGTACTTATTAGTGTAATGATTTCGACTGCAATTTCCCAAGAACCAGTATCCTTTCCTTTGACTCTTTGGAATTCGCCTTTTAAGTAAAAACGGTCGTCTTTGAAAGGCCCCGTGGATTTTTCGTTTTGTAAATTAACGTTGCGGTTTTTCCTTTTTATCTATAGGAAACTATTGAAATGAGTATTAGAGAAGCTTTTCTACGATTTCATTCGACAATATTAAAAGGTTACAGGTGTGTATAATATGATACATAGCCCGGATGTATCCTTATTTTAAAATGGTTATTCACGTTTTGCGTAGCCGTTTAATTTGTTGGCAATTTCTTGATCTGTCTATTACTTCTTGCATCGTGTTCACCATTTTCTTTCCTTTCTCAGCTCCACCTGCAGCATTTCTTTCCCTTTATTTTCTCCTTTTGTGTTTTTTGTTTGTGAATTTCATTTCTAGTTTCTTCTTTCCTTTGCGCTTTTGTTACTTCTTATTTCTGTCTTGCCTCTCTCTGTTAGCTCTTTCTGCAGTACTAAGTTTTTCTCCTCCACTTTTGTACTGCCTAAATACTGTCTATTCTATCTTCCACAGACTCCTATTCTCTCGTCGTAGTTTTAATCCTCTTTACTGTCATAATGCACGAATTTGCCCAACTTGGATTTTTTAATGAATATTGTATTCAGTATGTCGCTTATTCGACGTAAAACGTGAATAGCTGCCAAACTTTCTTTCAAAAATTAAACTGATTTAAAACTGTACCCCTGTTCGCTTTGTTCCAAAAATTTCCTTAGCTTATGAAGGTGGAACGATATTGTTTTGCTGAAGATGACATCCTTGTTACTATGGTCAGGCGTCCAATCTGTTGTTTTTCTAATCATGTTGTCTTTTGTCATTGCGCCGTCTCTGAGTACCGGTTTTGTTTGATCCCTTAGGCAATTCTTATTGCCGATTACGGATAAACCGAATGAAGGTTCCTATGATGTGACGTCATTATTTGATTTGCAAGGTAAGGATATTGTAAATAGTGCATGAGTCAAACAAAGTTCTGTACCATTTTAAGCTAGCTGACAGTTTTCGCATTTTGATTTTCAGAATTTGACGGTATACGCATTTTGACATTTAGGGGTCATTGTTTTCGCATTTTGATTTTCAGAATTTAACGGTATACTCATTTTGACGTTCATGGATCACCGTTTTCGCATTTTGATTTTCAAGTACTCACCTGTATACTCGTTTTGATTTTGATGGGCTGGCTGTTTACGCATTCTGATTTTGATGGGCTGACTGTTTACTCATTCTGATTTTGATGGGCTGACTGTTTACGCGTTCTGATTTTGATGGGCTGACTATTTTCACTTTTTGATACTGAGAGTTTGACAATATACGCATTTTGATGGCTGACTGTACGTTTTTTGATTTTGAGGATTTGGCTGTGTACGTATGTTGATTTTGGTGGGCTGAGTACTTTTGTATTGAACGTTCGTGGCTATTTTATGAGATGAGGGTCTTCGTCTAAGTGTTTGTCAATTGAAATAATTAAATACGATTTTCTAGCGTGGCATTTTGTGTTTCAGGTATAGCTAGAAAATCACTCAACACAGACCTCCGCCAAACATATTGTGATTGCAACCGAACATATTGTAGTCCCATGTAGATAATTCTATATACACTCTCTTCCATCAAATTAAAAGTATCAATTTGCAACTTTGTTGTCAGAATTGTGATATCTCGCAGAACCTTTTAGGAGCTTGTCCTTTAGTTTTTCCTCTAGTGCTCTGAACAGTATTTCTGCAGTTATATGCACAAATGCGAAAGATGTCCATCTCACAATGTTAACGAATCCTTTAAAAATTCCTACATCCAGATGGTCAGACGGATCACCCCCAAAATTCAATCATTTGTTCCTTGTTTCAGGTCAGACAATCCCTCAAAATTTCGTCAAAATCCATCCATACATTTTGAGTTATTTTGCTTTATTCTTCAAAAGAGCGATGAAAGTACAAATTTCATATTTCATTTGTTATACGTTAGCTCTACTTCAATATATCAAGGTGTCCTACGATAAGTATTGTATTGTACTGTTTTTTTCAATGATAGGTTTCCTAAAGAGCAGGCAGAGGGAACATCAAAAGTTTTTTTCGCTTCTGACAAAGACGCAGGTTTGTATAGGTTACCCTTACTTTCTGTATTTACTTGCAGAATTTACTGTACACATCACTTCATAGCTTGTATCACCGTAAAAGCAGACAATAGGGCTGGATTTAAAAATTTTATACTCTTGTCTCTATATCCCGGTTTACTCAACTACGACAAGACTACGAAGTTATTCTTGATATAAAATGAATCCAGGTAGACGAAAAAAGCCCTTACCGTTTGATAGCAAAAAATTTAATAGTGCAGATGTTAATACCAGTATATGTTGTTTTTGCTTGTTTATGTCATTGTTTGCTAATACTGTGGAGTGTTATCCAATTTCAGTAGAGGTACTCAGACTTGACTTAAAATTGCTGCTACCTCTGTGAACGTCGACAATTTTTGATGAATATTATTCCACAGATTATCTTCCTGTTATGTCGAGCGTGATAAGTGAGTAGTGTTTCAGTTAAGATGTAATAAACCACGCGACCCCGAGAGTCCTAGTTTAATACACGCATAGGTAGGATTTTTTCCCTCGTTCCTGGAGGTACTACCGTTTGACCCTTCTGCCCCTGACCGTTCTCCGACAGTGACATTGATCGTATTTCCGGGTAAAGTAGGTCTGATAGAGGTTTGTAGACATCAGAGAACAAGACGCCACTTCTCATCGTGACAGTGGCATCAGCCCTTTGTGTCTAGAAAAATTAAAATCAACAACAACAACCAACAAAAAAGGTGGTTTTACGAGACTCATTTGACACGTGTGTACTCTTGTCACGTGTCCAGTCCATGTCATATATTTGCGCCAAGCACTAATCGATCAAGTCCAAGCTAACCCCTATTTGTCATTTAGTTGTTGATTAATCGGAATTTGCCACACCTATAATGATTTATAGTGTTGTGCTTTAGAAACAAGATTCCCCTCGACGAGAGCTGTTTGTAGTTTCCCAGTTTATTTCCTGCCACCCGTGAGTAGTTTTGGATGAATTTTGCTTCCAACAGAGAAAAGTCGTTACAACCCTGTGGCTTTTGTCACTATGAAATAAGGTGTAACTGAAAACGTATCTATGATAAAGCATCTTGGTCGCAATGTTTAGAGATGTTACATAGTTAAAAACTGCGTATTTTACATTAATTGTCCTTAGTCCATTTGCAAATTAGAACAACTGGTAACCTTCGTAAACCCAACATTGTTCTTTTATGCGTGGTCCATGTCCAACCGCGTAGGTGTCTGGAGAAAGAAGGGCGGATAGTTTGTGATGGTTATTTTTGGGGTTCATGAAGAGAGTATGTAGAGCAAAAGACCGTACTGAAAGCACGCGGTACATGTGACATCGACATTATATTGTTGTTGCTAAATGTTTTTTGCAATATTAAGGGTGGTCTGCCTTCAATTATTTCAACTATTAAGTGGTTACATGTTGTAGGAAATTTTCCCTATGCTAATAATAATTTGATTTATGTTGATTCGTTTATGGTAAGGTTTCCGCCCATTTTAATAACTGCAGTTTTGACTTGTGGTTGATCTTGGTAAAACAACGATACTCTATGCCAGCCACCATGGTACGTAATCGATGGCTTTCTCTAAAAGTATCTTTGTTCTTTTTTGTCCATTTAGCTATTCCATCATTTTATCGAGCAAAGGTCCTTTTCGTCAAACAACGATGCATTGTTGGCCTTCTTTGACGAGTGTACTGAAAAGGTTTGATGCCTCTCTGATCTTTTGATCTTTTTATGTTAACTTTGCCATAAAAAGGATTAAATGTACAGTATAAAAATGGTAAAATACGATGTCTTTCTTTAGTTGACCCAAACACCATAGCTGCTTCGTTCATCTTTAAAAGCCCGAAAAACAGACTTTCATTAACCAGACGCGGACAACATGGGCGTTTGGGACGATGTGGACCTCGCGGGCATCAGAGATGTTCATATTGTTATTCGCGCGCCGATGGTGTAAAAATTACCCGTAAACCGAGTACTAAAAGGTGGACACGCGTTTGGTAAACAAATTTGTTCTGCTACGTATACCTCAGTTAAAATTTGGTATTTTCTGCACATTTCTTAAGAGTGAGATTGGCTGTCATTCAAAGGATAACGATGTACGCAGTATCCTTGGTTAAGGCATGATCGTACTTGATATGCCGTAACCTAAGTTGACTGATATAATACGGCAAAAACTGTCTTGTTTCCTAATACTTCTCGTCTACCTTGAAATCATGAATTAGTCTGTAACGGCAAAATTAAGTCAATTGTTTGTCTTGGCCGCCACTACACAACATCATCTACTGTGAACGGGTAAGAATTGACACTTGTCGTAGGGCCAGCTACATAACGCTGTAGAGTCAAACATTTATTGGAACTGACGAGAATATTTTATACAACGCACATTCCGTCATTCGGTCGGTGTATTCATGTGCAATGATTAAAACATGTAGTGTGAACTGTTTACAAGGATGTCAAGGTTGCAGCAGGGTACATGTGCTAAGCAAGTTAGTCATGGGTGGTGAGATCTATACGTTGTTTGCGTTATTTTACGTGGCTAAGATTAATTTTGGATTACGTGGCTGAAAATGAAGCCTGCTATCATACTTTTTGTCTGTATTTTGGGATATATATCATTGTAATAATCGTAGACATCGTAATTTCAACAAATTTAGGCAAGTGATCGCACAGTGAATTATCAAACAGCCTCCTTGTTCAAGTATTCCAATGTTAAAATTTATTGCTACTACCCTTGCAGCGCTGTCTTTCGATTGTACCCTTGTTATTGTGGTATTGATCTTGTAAATAGATAACTGGTAACTAATGCCACTAAAAGCGAAAAGTAACTGGCGTATTAACCTGCCTGCGAATGATCAAGTTCAGATCAAGAAAATATAGGGGAGTTAGAAACGGAGTGGCTATCTTATGTATATAACTTAGTTTTCTTTATCAATCTGTTTTCATTTCGAGCATCACTGTGTCAATGTCAGGAGCTAAAAACAAAGGGCAGTTATGGACATGCAGTGGTGAATCACAAAATTTGTAGTTGCTGTTGCGTAGTATAGGCCACGACATGTTGCTGTTGCGTATTATAGGCCAAGACATGTTGCTGTTGCGTAGTATAGGCCAAGACATGTTGATGTTGCGTAGTATAGGCCAAGGCATGTTGCTGTTGCGTAGTATAGGCCAAGACATGTTGCTGTTGCGTAGTATAGGCCAAGAAATGCTGCTGTTGCGTAGTATAGGCCAAGACATGTTGCTGTTGCGTAGTATAGGCCAAGACATGTTGCTGTTGCGTAGTATA